>JASVER010000077.1:2394001-2516695 GCA_030449065.1 Oceanodroma leucorhoa
GCGGAGGCGGCGGCGGCGGCGGCGGCGGAGGAGAAGCTGATCCGGGTGCTGGTGCTGCTGCCGCAGGACGACGCCTACCTCTTCTCGCTGGGGCGGGTGCGGCCGGCCATCGAGTACGCGGTGCGGAGCCTGCGGGAGAGCGGCGCCGGCTTGCCGCCCGGCTACGCCTTCCAGCTCACCTACGAGGACTCGGCGTGCGGCAACCGCGCCCTCTTCAGCCTGGTGGACATGGTGGCCTTGCAACGCCGCCGCCCCGACCTGCTGCTGGGGCCCGTCTGCGAGTACGCGGCGGCGCCGGTGGCGCGGCTGGCGGCGCACTGGGACGTGCCCATGCTGTCGGCGGGGGCGCTGGCCGCCGGCTTCGGCGCCAAGGGCGGCGAGTACTCGCACCTCACCCGCGTCGCCCCCGCCTACGCCAAGATGGGCGAGATGCTGCTGGCCCTCTTCCGCCACCACCAGTGGAGCCGGGCCACGCTGCTCTACAGCGACAGCAACCCCGAGCGCAGCTGCTACTTCGCCATGGAGGGCGTCCATGTGGTCTTCCAGGAGGAGGCCTTCCACATGGCCGTGCACAGCTTCGACGAGAGCAGCCGCCACCTCGACCTCGACGAGGTCGTCCGCGCCCTCCAGACCGGCGAGAGGGGTGAGTGGCGGCGGGGCGCCCGGCTTGGCTCCTCGACGGCGTTCGGTGGCGGCTGGGGTCGGGGACGGGGCGCTGGGGCAGTGGGAGCGCCGGGAGGGAAGGTCCTGCCAGGGGTGGGGGGATGTCACGCCAGGTCCCCGCCCGTGGGGAAACTCGCTGCGGGGCTGTGCTGGCATCCCCGGGCCAGGCATCCCCCGACGGATGGGGATCAGCTGGCCCGAGCGAAAGCTGTGCCCGCAGAAGTTCATTCGAGCTTTGCTTCCCGCGGCGGGGAGGGAGGCTTGCCCTCGGGAACCGTGCTAGGAGGGTTTTGCGGCATAGTAAGAAATGAGCCCAAAATCGCTCGCATCTGCAGAGCAGCAAATCTGTTGCTTATTCTCCGAGATTTTTGAAGTGACTCTGTAAGTTCAAAGATGTTTTCTTCTCACCCTGCTGTGTCTTGCTGTGGGGATCCTTTTCCCCACTCCTGCTGTTGGAAGCCCCGTTGAGTACTTCATAAATAGCAAATGCATTTAGGGGAAGCGGTCATTTCGGGGGATGTGTGGATGCGAAACCCATGAGTGTGTGCAGTAATATTGCCACCAACTGTTAGCAAAACACTGTGGAGATAAATGGCTTGTAAAACATCTTGGAAAGTCACCCCTGGGCGGGATGAACTCGGTTTGCATCATGAAGTAGTAAAAGGCTCAGAGTGCTTTGGGATGTGCAAATTTGTACTTAGATGTGTTTTAAAGTGAGATCTTGCTGAGCGATGTGTGGATACATGGGCTTATCAAAAAGGCATTTTCTGTTAGAGGCTTTTACCAGCCATGGGCTTCCCCAGTAAGTTATTGCAAAAAAAGAAAAGGTGTATTCCAGGAGTGGACTGCAGGATCAAGTTAAAGAAAGTCCTTAGCTGTTTTCCAAAAGAGGCGTAGATGTACAAAGTACTGTATACAATTTTTACATCCCTGGTTGTAGAATGTTAAAATAGCATCAAAATCATGCCGTGTGTGACTGGCACAACTGGCGTTAACAGTGCTGTAGGCTGCGGACAGAGCAGGCTTGCACTGCTGATCTCGTTACGCTGCTGTGAAATCCTTAATGTGCGCAGGAGCATGTGTGAGATAACTGAGGTCTAATACCATATGGCTCTTTAATTCTCTCTTCACTGAAGCAAGTGCTTAAAGTAGAGCTTTCCTAGTAAGTACCATTCTGGGAAATATACTGAATGGAGAGAAAGAAATGTGGAAGTGCTAGAGGAAATCACTATGTGGGGAAAGATGCTTTTCTTTTTTAATCAGCCTAACTTTTGTGTGTGTTTGACTTTTCTGATGCTAAGAGCATGACAGCATGCTTACAGCAGGAAAAGATGAGTGTTCACCCTTAGCCAAAGGGAGCTGTGGCCGTGCTGTGGGAACGTGACTGATGGCTAAAGGCAAACCCCACTCTTCTGACTGCTGACAGTCAGGGAAGAGAGGCTTACTTTCAGCTTGAGCTTAAACTCTTCGCTGAGCCGAGACCTTTGGTCTTACAGCATTCTGTAACTTGCAAATGACTGAACAAGAGCAGCCCTCTGTCTTACTTCCTTCCCCCCCCCCCGTGCCTGCTGGGGTCCCCTTCCTCCATCTCACCTCTTCATTTGTCCTCTGGCTCATGCTGCTACTGCGAAATGCATTGAGTGGGGCCCTTCCACCTCCGCTTGTGCCTTTCTGACTTTAAGGACTGACTGCAGGACTCACCTCGCATGTTCCTTTGGGCCTGAGGGGTGGTCCTGCTGCTCACAGCATCCTTCAGGTTGTCACAATATTTTAAGAGTCACATATCATGTGAAGGATGCACCATGTGCCTTAGCTGACCAGATGAGGTCTTCATTTCTCCTGGGGACTCCTTGGAGGTCCCCCACGGGGCAGCAGGGCTGGTGGGCAATGTGGCACTGTCCAAAGCACTTCCTATAAACATTTTTGTTTGGTTGATTGGTTTTCTCACCAGATTTAAGGGTTCCTATATCACATCTACCATGACACCGTCCTGTGCTCTGACCCTGCTCCCTTTCTGTTCCCAGAGATCGCTGCTGGTGGTGGTCCCACCTGAGTGGTAGAGTTTCCTTGAGGTGCTCTGAGTGGGAGTGGGCTTTCAAGCAGATCGGGATACGTGCTCAAAACTCTCCCAGGGCTGAGAAAGAAGCTGCCCCATCAGCCGGCCCRTGGGGACTGGGGGCAGAGGCTGGCCCCGTGGGTTAGGTTGCTGCTGGCTGGGGGTTTGCACTGAGCTCTCGGGGGTCCGGGAGGCAGGGGCACACTCAGCCACGCACCCATGTTTGCCAGCGACTGCCTGTTCAGTCCCTGGAGCCACTTCAAAAGACTCAAGCCCTGGAGCCACAATAAAATCATGATGAAAAATATGATGATAAAAGTTAACCACTTGTCTTTAATGAATTTCATAGTAGTTCAAACTCCCTTGTAGGCTCAGTTAGCCACGCTTCAGACTTGATGCTGTAGGCTCAGGTTTACCATAATGGTCACAAAACCAGGCCTGTGCTTAAATACGTTCTGCATAAGCATGTAGTCCAAGGGATGCGCGTAGCAAAGGGAATGCTTACTTCATTAACTGGAATTAAACTCTTAAATATTTGCAGGATGAGTCAGTAATCCTAGTCAATAAATTCAGAATATTAGTATTAGAATTACTGTGGTCTGCATGTATTATACTGGAGGGAGAACATTTTGTATGTGTTTGCATGTACACATTTGTATGTACACAATAGTAAGGTACAGATGCAGATTAAATACACGTAATTTACATTTTTGGAAGATTGTGAGAGACATGCCCATAGCTTATTTGCTTCAAAATCTTGAAATATGTAATCTTTTCTCTCCTGCTAGGTTAAAAACCACATCCAAATAGTTAATATTACTTCCCTCACATTCCTTCAGAGGCTTACAAAATATGGCTTAATGTATTTTAAAGTAGGGGGTTTTCTCCCACTCTTTTTTTTATTGCTTTTGCTCAAGATCTTTTATTGGCGGTGTGGGAATCTCTTTGATTCCATCTACAGATTACGATTTTATGATACATGTGAATTATAAAGGTGAAGTAAGGAGAGAATTGGGAGGGCAGCAGGGAAATGTTTCAAAAGGGAATCTCTCACCTATGCTGAAATCAGAAACAGTGAGACAAATTCGTTCCTGATGTGCATCTGGAAAATATTTGATCCAAATTTTATTGTAAGAAATTTTTTTTTCTTTTTCTCTTCCTTCATGCTGATATACTTCACAATGGTCATGAAATATGTCTTGCTCTGTTGCTCTGGAAATTATTATGTTGCTTGCTATAATCAGGAGGGCAGAACTGTGCATGGTATAACTCTCCTGAAGCGTGGGGATGTACCGAACGTGACTCACCCCGGCGGCGCATCTGGAGCTTTATGCCTGTGATGGCATCCAACCAGAAAAGCGACGGGAGAAGATTCATTGTGTGCGAAAAGATTTGGCCTGTTTGGCCTTTTCATTTCTTATAATAGCAAATACTTCTACCCAGAAAAGCTGAATGTGGTTTTGATTCAGTTTTATTGTTGGGGTGAAAATATTTGCGTACATTATTGCAGCTTTTGAGCCTTGCCATGCGTGACGGCGTTCTTGGAAATGTGCGTGCAGTTGGTTTCGAATCATCGTCCCAACAGGATCTCTTACGACTTTGCTGTAGGATAAAGCCCCGAAGCACACACTGGTACAATACTCTGCGCCTCCCTCTGATGTCAGTAGCTTCATACCCATAGTCTTGTGAACCCAGCTAAAAGTTCATGGTATGATGTGCTCAGTGTGGGAGGTGTCTCCCCATGGCTGAAGACTCTGCCTGAGCTCCTGCTTTCCCTCTGCAGAGGGAAGGGGTAGCAAGGGGGTTAGTTCCCCCTGCCCAGCAGGTTGGGAAGGGACCTTTCAACCACACTTGTTGCAGTGTGGATCACGGTGCCCGCACAGAGCACACCTGTGGGCTTGTAGGTCCTGCTGTAGCAGCAGAGCCCCTGCTTAGCTCTTGGTCCATGATAGATGAGGCTCTGTGGCATTTAACCTTGTAACCACCTTTAATCGTCATGCTCAGAAAGCGGCACTTGCTTTTGCCATTTCTGAACATTTAAGGTCCCATCAAAGGTTGTTTGATACAATAAGCCTAGGCTTATTGTATAGTCGCTGGAGAGAAAGTCACGTCCTGGAAAGATTCGTACCACTGTCCCTAGATAGCTGCAGAGATGCTGCTCTCCATTAACTGTAGAGAGGCAACGAATTCTAGACCAGATACCTAAATTTTAGACAGCTGAGGTGTAGGCGAGATGAATCTACGCCAAACTCTTCAATGGAACGGAAATTAAAACGGTAATGTCATTGTGTCACCTTAATTCTTCATCTTCAGATTGTCTAATGTCCGCTTAGAAGTAACAGCAGAGGCTTGTGGTTGCAATCGACTCTACGAATATATGCAGCTGAAGAAATTTGAAGCCAGAACTTGTCACACGTTGCAGGCGTAAGAAAACATAGATCACACACAGGCTCTATTTAATTATTTTCAGAGGAAACAAGGGAGTAGGAAACCTCTCTGTGTTTGGTACCTGTCTTCTGTCAGCGGTTTGGGAAGTCGGCTTTGTTTGCCATCTGCGTTGTCATGTTTGTTGCAACAGTGGGGGGACAGCTGGGGTCACTGTCTCTGGCAGTGTTCGTGCTTAACAGGCTGTTCCCTGAAGTTCTTGAACTGCTTCTTATCTGTGTTTTTCATTTTCTTCCACCAGTTGTAATAATGTGTGCCAGCGGTGACACAATCAGGAACATCATGTTGGCTGCTCACCGGCAAGGAATGACCAACGGGGATTACGCTTTCTTCAATATTGAACTCTTCAACAGCTCATCATATGGTAATGTTTTTTCCTGTCCAAGTGTGTTGCARAGTCTTCTGTAAGCCTGGTAATATTTTTAGATTTGTTAGCCTCAAAATACGCCGCACCGAGTCCCAGAACACATCACTGTCTCTCCCTGCCATTGCAGCTACCTTGCAGGAAAGGACCTCGTGGCTATAGGTGCCACTGGGTGGATCACAAGGTGCCAAATACACTATAGGCGTTAGTTATTTCGTTACTTGTAGGGGAAGCGGCACCAGATGGAGACATTGGTTAGAGCAGCCAGGTGTGGGTACCCCATGCTGTAGTGTGTGTGCTCAGCTCCGGGTGGCTTGCACCATCCCCAGCCTTGTCACTGCCAGATCTCAGGGCAGGGATATTCTTGGCTGCCCGGTGGCCTGCGGTCTGTGCGGACGGCTGGGAGAAGACACTGGCAACGGCCAGGGCTGTGGGCAGCTGCAGGGCCAGGCTCTCCAGAAGTCATCTCGGTGCTGGGGGATCCACACGTCTAATTTGTTTCAGCTTTTGATCAGGAACTGCGTCTGCAAAAATATTCAGCAGTGTTGTGTCGAAGGGAAAGCACTGGGTGGGACATGGACAGTTCAAATGTACTGGAGTCGGGTGGATAAAAGTGGCTGACTCCACCTCTAAGTAAAAAGGATCAGATTTGTCAAATTAAAACATGACTTTAAAACGTGAATTAAATACATGAGCTTTTTGAAATATGCCTACATTCAGTTACATTTGATAATACGGCAGTGCATAACAGGGACTAAGCCTGCTCTCAGCTGCTACGGCTGTTCAGTTTAATTCAAGGTAACACTGGAGCAACATGTTTGCTGAGTCCTAAACAATGTCAGATGGCTGAAGCTGAGGCAAGTTCCTACCTGGGAACTAGGTTTTGTTGAAGTGTCAGCGTGGCTTTTGAAAAGAGCAGCCTCTTTTGCAGGTGCAGAGAAAATAATTTCCCCCCTGCAGGCTGCCTTAACTAATCCACTACAATAAAAATTAATTTCAAATTGAAAACCAAGTGGGAGTTGAGAAAGAATGAAAACTTGTTGTTTTTTCTTTCAAGCCTCAAAGAGCTGATGAACAGGAACAATTGAATTCATGAAAGGACGATGTATTTTGTTTAATAAATCAGTTAATTGTAAGTTAAATTCTTTTGCATAAACTTTTTGTTATCCGTCTACCACCTCTGAGATTATTTTTACAATAAACAGTGCTATTTGTTGAAAAGCTCTATAATGAACATAYGTAGCCATTTAAATGTGGAGATACAGGTATGTACAGGAGTACAGATACCGCTACATGTATCTTCAAGGTTAGCTAATGAAGTGCCAAGTTCTGCCACGTAATAACGAAATCACTTAAATAACTRAAAGATAAAGTTTTAGAACAAAATCAAAGTCAGTGGTTCGAATCAAGGTTTTCTTTTTGTTGAATTAAATTTTGGAGTGACTTCATCCCTTGTGGCAAAAGCAAAACCGTTTGGCGTTGCAGCCTTAATCAGGACCAGGGTAAAAAGCTGAAGGTCTACCCATGTCAGCAGTCACAAAACCCTGAAGTTTCAGCCCTTCTGTAGACCATGGGAGCTTCACAGGGTTGAATTTAATAGAAACCACTGATCAAATAACCCCTCTGGCTCCCGATGGTGGCTCGTTACCCCTGTGCTGCTGCTGCATTTCATCTCACAGAGTAGAAACGAGTTGGAAGTGATTCATCCGGCCGTGGGTACAAGTTTGCATGTGAGCTGGGCTCCTTTTGGAGTCACAGGAGAGAAGTAGGCAGCCCTGGGCAGCGATTCACCTCATCGTTAGGTGTCTCCAAAATGGCTCAGATGAATCATCCCCTACAAGTGATGGTTTCCGTGATGTGGCTGAAATGAGTGCACGGTGACTATCTGGGAAGTGCTGAAGCTGTCTCCTACAGATGGTACCCAAAGTTCTCCTTGAGCAGGGGATGCTCATGTAAGAGCAGCGGCTGCAGGAGATGGGTGGCTGTGTTTTGTAATGGTTTTGCTTTCCAGGATGGTATTTGCTAGCAGATAGCGGTGGCTGCAGGAGGCAGTGTCGCAATCCCCAGGCTCAGGACCCTGCCTCAGGAGGGACCCTGGCATCACAGCTGATGGTGGGGTGGGTGTCCCCAGTGATGCAGCCCCCAGTAGATGGCACTTTGTCCAGCCGTGTACAGGGCAGTGCTGTGCCACCCTGGTGTGGGACCTCCAYGCGGCACGGCGTTGGGGGCAATACCCATTTGCCCCACGGTCGTGTGGGAGACTCAGCACCATCCTCCTTTGCGTCACAGGTAGTCCAGTCTTCTTGTAGCTCTTCCAAGGGATTAATGAAAACTGTCTGCCTTCTGATGTAGTGCAGTTAAAATGTGGCATTTCCTGACATTTCTAAGTAATAATTCTTTTAAACCCAATTTTTTAGTTTCTTTGTGGATATGTTTCCCATGAAGAGCGAAATGACTGTGCATCAGAAGCTGACTTTTGTGCAGATGGTAATCACATGTGGAAAGCAAGCATAAAAGAGAAATGTAGATAAATTCTCCCAAAATTCCTTTTTCCCAGTGCCTGGAGATACTAGATTTTGTACCTTATAAAAGGTACAAATTCTAAGAGTGGGTGTGATTGGCAAATTGGCACATTGCCTTTAAGTTCAGATGACCATATTGCAGTTTGTTGTTGCCCTCTGTTCTGAATATTTTTAATTTTTCAGAAGAGCAGGCGTATTAAGCGCCAAGGCTGCAATAATTGCACATAAGTACTGTGGCAAGACGACCTCCCACAAAATAATCCATGAAGGAATTTAAATATGTAAATTATTCTAGGAACGCGGTTATGCAAGTGTACCTTCCCTGCTCCCCAGGGTCAGGATTTTTAAAAATAAACATGTATAGTGTCCAGGACAGAAACTTATTCACGTTCTACCAGCATTACCAGATTTTTTTTTTATATAATCTCACTCTTTTTAGCCATCTCCATTTGTAAATGCAAAGCTATAGCTRTGCAAAGCTACAGCCCGCTGTGCTGTAGTCTCTGCTGTACTTCTTGAATACTTCACCTCTGAAATGCAGGTACCCAGCTGGGGCAGAGGCTTTTCAGCTTCGAGACTCTGGCAGGGCTTGTATCTTCTTGTGGGGAAGGGAGCAAGACGTGCTAGCTTACAATTGCCAGATGTGCATTTCTTTCTTTTTGAAAGCAGCAACAAGGACAGGGTGCAGGCATTGAAGAGAAGAGTGCTGCCTCTGAGGGCAAAATCAGACAGTGGGATGTTGTTAGTTGCTCTCCACTGTTTCCATCAGAATCCAATGAATAGGGTCCTGGCGTAAGTCATTTTGACCAGTTAAACTTTGTATTGGGAAAGAAATCCATAAACCAAGGCAGACATATCTAGAGCTTCATAACAGAATGAAATAATTACCAAAGGAAAAAAAAAAAAAAAGGAAAAAAAATTAAGAATTAGCGAGGTTCATGATGTTTGTAAAGATTGTAGTCCTAGCTGGTGCTGAGCTGTGGTAAATAAGACTTTCCTGAGGTGGAAAAGAGAGGTAAAAGGGCTCAGGTGGTCCTGTGCCTCCTGCCCTGTGCTGGGAGTGACGGGAGTTGCCAAAAGCAGCACGAGGAAAGACTTGTCCTCTGGAGAAGTGCATGTTCTTCGTTCCTTCCCCTGTGCTCTCTGAGGAAGGAGAGCAATTCTCCAATTACATTTATTGTCAAAAAAAAAGAAGAAAAAAAAAGTCCCAGAAGCAGTGCTGGGATATTGGGAGGACAAAACACAGGCTCTGTACTCACCTGCTTTGGGGGAACTGGGGTGCTCTGTCCATGAATTTGCTCTTGCAGGCATGTGATACGGCTGGTAGTGCTGTGCAAGGAGCGCCATGGGTTAGGTGCCTGAACTCCATCTCCATTAGCATCTCCACTCCCAAACCACTTGCTTCTCTTGGTCCGAATGGCACCATGGTCCTTGACCCAAGCAGAGCAGCCACATCCTCTCTCATCTCGGGGTCCCGCGTGCCTCCAGGTTGCCCTTGGGAGCTTGGCGTTAGTCTTCATCTTGGCTCATTTAATCGTGATGGGGTTTGTTGGTGTTGTTCGAAAAATAAAATGACTGTCTAGCTTTTAATTATTTGTAAGCATTTAAAGGCAGACTGCTTGGGTCTACTACTGTTCCCTCTAGGCCTCTTTTATTTATCATTTATGTAGAATAGCACAAAATGTTTACAAGGGCAATGTGAACCTTTCCACTGATCTCAAGAAGCTTTGGATCAGGGTCTCAGGWTGTGCTAAGGTCAGGCCCTGTTAGGCAGGAGGACTCCTCTGGTAATTAACCACCAGTCAACTATCCTGCTTTTTAAAAATCTGATTACTTTACTGGTGGTCTGAGTTAAATCGTTCCCCTGCTGTGACACAAAACACATGTAAATACAGCATAGGCGTAGGATCCCATTTTATTTCTAAGTGTTTCTTTTCCACTAAGAGCAGGGCTGGTCTGGCAGCCACTGCACACATGGTTTTCTCCTTGACCACAGTGGGAGAGCTGTGGGAGAAGTAGCTGCACCATCTGCCTCCCATTCGAAGTGGAGATCATACTATTGACTTTACTGGTGCCTTTCTGACTGTCCAAGAGTGTCACTGGTGGGGTGATGTGTAACAAAAACTTTGTGGTCGTATCCTCCCTCACTTGTTCTAACTTAAATATCTCTGCGTTCAAGATCTGGCACATGTTTTTTGCTCTGAGATGTCTTCTCATGCTTAGGCTTCATCCCACCCTTTAAAAATAAGCAAGCACAGCATGGGAGTAAAGTTGTCTTTCTGTTTGCACATTTACTTCCCCCCAGCCGTTCCTCCCTACCCAGTTTCCTGCACGTCTTGGAGCAGGTTCAGTTCTCCCTTGTACTCTACCATTTCCCCAAGGTGTAGGAGAGGGGACTTCTGGGTGGAAAAAAGAAGGCAATCCTGTAATGGTACCTAATTTGGAGCTGGAAATATGCTTGTTTTCCCCTTAGGAAATGGCTCTTGGAGAAGAGGAGACAAACATGACCTTGAAGCCAAGAAAGCATACTCATACCTTCAAACTGTCACTCTGCTGAGGACCGTGAAGCCTGAGTTTGAGAAGTTTTCCCTGGAGGTGAAAAGTTCTGTTCAGAAGCAAGGTCTGCATGAGGATGACTACGTAAGTACTTGATGACAGGCTTCAGGTCTTAGCATCTTCAAAAACACGCTCCTGATTAAAGCAAAAGAAGCAGTGAGTCCTTCTAAGGACAGAATGGCCTTGGTTCACTTGTAAAAGCCCACTGGTGCCTATATAATCTCTTTTCCTTTTTTTTTTTTTTTTTTTGTGGATAATGCAAATAACAGCAAGAATAGACTTGGTCTAGGTGCACTAGGTCTGTGCACCACCATCCACAAGCAGTTGTCCTGTGCGTGCCCCCTTGTTCATCAGCAGGAGGGTTGGGGAAAAGCAGATTGCCAGGTCTCTCTCCCTCTCCCACCAATCACTTTTTTTTCATGGGCAAAGAATTATATTCTTCGTCTTTGTTCTCTCCCAATGCTTTTTTTTGGTAGAGTCAGATCTCAAAAAGTTACACTCTCTGTATTGCATCTGATGAAGTTTTTCTTGATGCAAATGAGAAAAGAGGTCTTACTGCCCAACTAACCATATTTAGGTTGTTGCTGTTGTTTATTTTAAACTGTCTAAAATATCACTTTAGTCCTTGCAAGTTGTTTTAAACGTAGGGGGGTGCCACTGTCCCCCAGAGATGGATGGGGGAAAGTATGTATTTTTTTAATCTCTCAAAACGTAGGAGGAAGATGCTTCTGAAAATTGCTTTTGAGCTACTGCAAAGCTAGTTCATTAGGGATTTTCATAGAAAAGTGTTCTGTGAAAGCAAGAATGTATAGCGCATACCTATAGGGATTTCTGCATGCTGAAACAAGTACTTCCCGGACAGTCAGCCTTCCTCATGACGGAGAGTAAACTTTTCAAATACACTTAGAAAGAAAAGAGGCTTGAAGAGAGTTTGGTCAGTCTTTAGCTGTAGGAAAGGAGAAGTGTAATACAAACAATTCCACAGGAAAAATGACTTATCAAGAAAAACGTAAATCTCTTGCAATTAAGAGCATGAGACAAAACTTTCGCTATCGTCACTATACATGCCTACAAATAGAGGAATAACGAACCCATAAAGACAGAAAAAAATTTTGGATTCATAGACTATGGTGGTATATTATGGTGTTTTTCAAGCAAATTCAAATGTTGCTATGAAGTGCACTCTATGAAATCAAGATTCTGCAGCAAGGGTAAAGGTGCTTGAAAGCTGTTATCTTGGGTGAAGGGARAAGAACTGGTGCATCCAGAGCACCTGCTTTAACTCCTAAAGGAAGATTTGGGGGAATTTGTCCCCAAAATTCAAGCAAGCATGTTGAGTTTTGCCAGCTCCCACTTAGGCACCTACCTTAGCTCTTTGCTTTAAGCATTGTGTGTCCCCCAGGTGCAGGCATCATCTTTAGTTCAAAGCACAAGCAGATGAACTTGAAGGTTGTGTTARTAAATGACCTTTGCCGCAGTTTATTGCATAACCTCAGCTGTCTTCAGAAAACCTATGCTTCTTAGAACTTGCATGTATTTTATTTAAAATGTAATGTTGAATTATATCAGTGGCTTGTATTTTTCCCATGAAACTTTCAAAGTCTAGGCGGGCAGAAATAGTCTTTTGTTGGTGTTCTTTGCCTCGGGTTAGTAGAGAAACCACAACTGCCAAGTTCAAGGTGCTGCTCTCTGAAGAACCTGCTAAATGAGTTTTGAACAAGGCATGGGACTGTAATTTGTGCTGATCCTTCCTTTTCCCTCTGTGTGCCCTTTTGCGGATGTCACTTAGCAAAATAGTTGGTGAGAAATGTGATTTTTAATATTAAAGATCCAGTCATCTCCAATTTTGTGGCTTTTCTGGTGCGGGCGGTGTGACATTTCCCCAGATGAGAAAAGTGTTAAACTGCGGAGAGCTCAGGATGCTGTCTGTGGGCTGTTTGGAGGCGGGCAAGGGGATGCTTTGCTGTGCTTTAGGATGGGGACCCACTGCAAACCCTGTGCAAGTTCAGCGTTGATAGACGCTGAATAGATGCAAGCCCAGTTACRGTCAAGCAGAATTGGATCCATGAGAGAGCAAATTCCCCTATTTTGGCTATTTCTGACTGTCCAAATAGCAGCCGGGAGATTTTGCAGGAGATTTTGTGTTTGTTGGGGAGACTCCTTGCACAGCTGCGTACCCGCTGCCAGAAGTCCTCTTTTCTCTTTCCTCACTCCATGGTTGCTTGTGCAATCAGACGCTGGCGCTGGCAGTGCTCCTGGCTGTCACAGGGCAGCTGCGCGGGTGCCTGGCTCCCTGCCGCCTCGTCCCTGACCTCCTTCTGCCTGGCTCTGAGGGATCTCCCATTCCCACCTGTGATCCAGAGCTTTTCATCCTGCTGCAAGCACTCCCTCACCCAAAAACGTCAGCCTTCGCTAGGGCTGGGCAATGGCGTGGGGCCCCTGCTGCTGCTGCTGCTGCTGCTGCCGCCGCCACCTCTCCTACTCCTCTTCCTGCTCTTCCTTTCCCACCTGGCTTTCTGCACCCTTCCCAATCTCTTCTTGTTGGGGCAGAGGGAGGACTTGTGATCTATCTACACCTACAACAGCTTCCTGCTTGTGGAGGAGCTACAGATCTTGGCTACGAGGGAAGGAGGTTTGGTTTCAAATGCAGAGTGTCCTGGTATTACATGGATGCTTAACTTACTTAGATCTCAGCAGAGCCTCCCCTACCTGCTTTCTCATAGCCTCCTAATCCAGTGGGAAAATAAAAAATAAAACTTCTTTAAGAGGGGTAGCCTTGGRTTGAGAATTGGAAAAAACATCATTAGCTGTGTTACTTCATTAACAGCTTGTGAATTTTAACTATCTGGTTTGCTTTTCACCATTTATGATGAATTTTACATTTCCCCACTTTGGACGGTGGGAAAGATATGCTCCATATTCCCTTAACTGATTGTCCTGCTACTGTGTTCAGAGGAGAAACATTTCGGGACAGCCTTCAGGCTTAAGAAAAATATCAATTTCAAAACTAATGGGGAAAATAAAAAGCCAAACCGAGGGCCAGTTCCGTCCTCTCTGAGAGATACTTGGGTAGTGGGCACCTCATTAACGGTGCTTCTTTTGGCAGCATGGGAAGAAAGTGGCAATGTTGGCCTGGCCACGCACTAAGCAAGGCTATGTCCTGCAAGGGAAGCTTGAGAGGGAGAGGTACTTCAGCTGCGTGGGTGGGAAGCAACAGAGATGGATTTTCTCTGCTGGATTTTGCTCCTAAAAACAAAAACTCTGGGGAAAGATAGTTGGTGGTACGGTCCTTCTCAAGTCCTGTCCACGGGTGTTGAAATACAATTCTCATCCTTTTCTGCAAGCCATGTCCCAAGAGGATGAACTCAGGGAGGTTTGGATTTGAAGCATTCAATGTTCTGCTTCTTTGTGTGGATTTTTCCAGTGTCATGGGAAAATGGGGCCCTGGGTCCGTGGTCTAAATTATCTCGCAGTGATCCTAACTCAAACAAAAGTTGTTAGTGCTGCCATTTTGTCCTGGCCTCTTGCCAGCACTATTCCTAAAGGCATTATTATCTACGAAAAAAGAATATCATAAAAATGGAAAATAAGCAGATGACAGAAGGAAAGATAAGGGAGACAGAAAGGGCAAAGTCCTAAAGCAGCAGCTGTCCAATTGCCGGAGTGGAGAACACAGCCCTTGGAGGAGTAACAGGTCAAAGAGTGTTGTGGCCATCTTCATCTCCAGCTGTGAAATCACACAGAAGAGAGAAAAACATACTGTGGGTATGTCTTTCCCAGGTCAGAAACTGCTGTTGCTTCTGCGTGGGTGCTATGCTGTGGCAAGGGGGAAGGTAGAAGACCCTGCGCCTTGTGAGTGAGCCGGAAAGTGTAGAAAAGGCAATTTCTCTGACTCTTCCAGGAATCCCTCTTGTGAAGGAAAAACCTTTCTTAAGCACCTTCTAACTAAACAGCATTGAAAATAAGAGTGGCAGAGAGGTTCTGAGAAAGCATCTTAGAATTATTGGGGTAGGTAATAATTGCACAGGATGGGGCTAAAAATGCTGATGTTCCCTGCCTGCAATGTCCCATTGCAACATCCCGTTGCAACAGCTGCCTGAGGGTCAGCGCAGCCTCTTAGCAAATATTGTTAGTTTGCTTGGTCACCACTTTCAGAGTCTGAAAGCCATTACTGTCATGTTAATGTAACCCGAAGAACTGTGGCTGAAGCGTCAGATCTGCTCAACCCTCGTTTCAGCATTCAATAGTGTCATGATCTTTTTTCAAGAAACATCCTGTAGTTCTGTAGAAAGCTTGACCATTTTATTCTGTGCCTACCTGGAGACCGACTTCTCTGATAAAATAGCCAAAACAAGAGGATTTTTTTCAAAATCCATTCAAATTTGGGTTTCGAGCATAAGGATAGTAGAATCACTTTAATGCTATTACACAAATTATAGCACTTTTCTCACTCCTGTAATGTTAATGCGTTACCAAGACATTAACAGCAACATGTCCTAGTCTCTATAAACCAGCTGAGATCCTTGGTTTAATTGCAAAATACAGGAAAAGCTCTGCTTGCAGACTTACAGCCTAGGTGAGGCAGACAGCAATGGGAATTGCATGCATTTACTTGAAGGAAGAATTTGAAACTGTCTCTGAATTGGTGTGTGAATAACTCCCAACAGATACTCTAGTTAAAAATGTTTATGAATAAATAGCGTTTCAGTTAAAGTATATGCATAAACCATTTTTATTAAATAATGCCGAACACTTAATGAATTGGCGGTAGGCTGCAGTTTGGAAGCTCTTAATGCACCTTCTGTTCCTGACTCAGGCCTAGGATTCAATAAATGCTTTTTTTATGTCCAGCCCAGTATTCTGAGCTGGGATGATTTTACAGCCTGGGATATTTGCTCTTCTGAGGTTACAGACCACCCATGGCTTGTTTTTTCTTCTCATTTAAAAGCTGAAAATGTAACTAATTAAACAAATATTTCTGCTGTTTAACTACATGACAGCATTGTTCACGAGGTGGATGCGTGGGTTTTATCCTATCCACAGCCCTTTTCACACCAAAAATGAGCAGCAGGAGAAGSGAACTGGAGCCCAATTTGCCTGTAAAGTTATCTCAGTGAAAGAGTGAGCTGCGTAGATTAATTAGATCAGTGAGATGCTACTACCTATTAGAAAGGGCAAGTCTGTTTTATTTACCGTTTTCAGCCCTCTGAAATGAGAAATGGTGCACATAAGAGCGACTGTTTGAGCTCCAACAGTTAACTACAAAAGCTACGTGGGAGGTAGCTGTGCTCATAAAGTTTATCATCTCATCCATAACATCCGTGCCAGACTCTTCCCCGTGTGTATTCCTTACGTCAGCCTTTTAATTAGGATTGTACACCAGCTAAGATAAGGGTCGGGAGAAGTGAGCAATTCAGTCATGTCACTGAGAGAGATGCTGAAAATGTAATGTATTCAGCAGTGTACGTCCACTTGTCTTTTTTCAGGCACAGGCAGGCAAGATTAATGACAGACAGGCTTTTGTGTCTCTTCTGACTACACTAGGATGGGAGAGACTTTTGGGGAGATTTTTTTTTTAAAAAAACACCAAAACTCTGCCAGGGAATAATTTGTTCAAATGAATAGGTCTATTCAGCTGCTGGAGTGCTTTCCTAATTGTGTTCGAAAGAATAAAAGCAAACCACAAGCTGCTTTCAGCAGCCGGAAAAAACGGGTTCACATGCCAGCTCATTAACAAGATGAATTCTATTAGTAAAACATACTTAGGATTTTCGCGACCAGCCCTTCACCCTTGGAATTAATGAGAGTTTCTTCARTTTCCATAAGAGCAGTGTTGAACTCTGGACTGCTAAATTTGGTGAATACAGCAGACACTTTTTTTTTTYCTGAAGTTAATGCTTTTTCAGTGATATGAAAGACCGGTGTCTTCCACGTTGGGATCTTAGGCAAAACTATGGCATAATAGTATGTTATTTGCAGTTAACAGATGTCATAAAAGACAGGAAAAGAAAGAAATTATTCTTCTCTCTTCCAGTGGATTTCTGTTTAGTTTTTCTAGCCTGTCCAAGCATATTTTTGAAGCTGTCTTAAACCATGGAGGAGATATGGTATAAAATTGTAGGTGTATCTGAAAATAGTAACATCTGAACTCTTCGGGAATGTAAAAGTTTAGAGTTGATCTTCATATATATGTTGTATATTTTCCATAGCCCCATGTTTTTACTTGGGTTTCACAGATATTCACATTCCACTTTATTAAACAGACACTCAGATATTTATGGGCAAGGCACTCTCCCTTTGAAGACTTGCTAGAAATACACTTTATTTTCCACTAATAAAGTGTGAAAAATACGTCTTCCAGCAAAGTTCATAATCTGTTTTTGTTTTTAATGCCTCTCCATCTATTTACATTGCTAATCCAAAAGCTAATTTGTCCCAYTGAGGTCTTTTTTTTATGTAAATTCATAGGATTTTTGATACTGGTATTAAATGGCCCTCAGGTTTGGCTCTGAGATGTTTGAATGAAGGCAAGGAAAGACTATGTTCTTATTTTGCACAAAATAGGTGCAAGGTCAGGTTGGACGGGACTCTGAGCAACCTGATCTAGTTGAAGATGTCCCTGCCCACGGCAGGGGGGTTGGACTAGATGACCTTTAAAGGTCCCTTCAAACCCAAACTATTCTATGATTCTATGAACACTTTACAAATGAAAGACCTTTGCTAACTTACTTTCTAGCAGCCKAATACCTTCTATGAGCCACTTTCTCCGAGTAGCTTGTGAAAATAGCACTCAGTTGAAAGTTTCCTTTTTAAATGAAAAAAACCCTCAACTCAACAAGGCATGAAGTGGGAGGTTTGGGTGAGCTGGTCCCATGTCAGGGTGCCGTTGCAGCCAGCAGCAGGGTCCTGGGCGGGCAGGTGGAAGCTCTTTTCTCGAGGGATCGGTGTCCTTGCCGGCTGGCCGATGGGCATCCAGCCGCAGCGCTGCAGGGGGTTCACCTGTGCTGGTAGCCTCATGCTCGCTAATATAGACGGGGTTAAGAGTTCAGTGTTTGAAATCTGGGAGAGCCAAACAGTTTAATCAGAGAGTTTGATCAGGAAGGTGGCAGGGGCTGGGGGGGAAGGAGCCACATTTTGTTTTCTTTAGGGGTCTAACTTTATGACACTCAGGTGACAAGTCTTCCTGAAAGAACAGTATAGGTGGCAATCAGTAGCACCTCAAGTCTGTGATCTCTTGCTACGCTGGCACATTCATTTCTTATGGCTGAGTGCTGGGAGGTTAAGCAACCTGAATGTAGCTCTGAGAAAGACTCACTCTCCAGAGGGACAAATCTTTTAACAGGAGGGCATGCCGTCCCCATGTGTGAGTCAGGTCACTGAGGTGTATGAACGTTGGCAGAGCGAAGGCAGGCAGCAGGGCTCGGATGTGCTCTGCTGGGCAGTGAGAGAAGATCAGCGTACCGCCCTGCCAGCTCTGATTTTTTTTCAGTGGATATTTAGCAATTCTTCCAATGCAGACGGGTTAATGTAGTTGGCCTGTGAGGATGGGCTGTGTGAATAAAGGCAGCGGTGTTCTTGTGCACGCAAGGAGCCRTAGGAACCCACAGGAGGATACTCCCAACTTTCCTTCTCTCTTTAGTAGATATTTTTTTCATTAGGAAGAGAAGCCTGAGACAAAAATCAAAAGGTTTAGTCCATTCCAAGAAGAGCTAATATATCAAGGCGGATTGAGAAGACAAGGATTGTCTGTGTCCCAGAGCAAATGAATAAAAGGGGCATGAGAAAGGGGCGCGGGACAATGGGAGGAGGGTAGGTGAGGAGCTCTGGGCGCCCTTCGCTCGGCAGCCGGGAACAAAGCGACATTCAGTAGGCAGGAGGACATTTACATTTGATGGGACACGCGTTTGTACAATGCATCCAGTTAGCCCACCAGCCTGCAGACTACAAAATACCTTAGAAAGCGAAATCAAGCAGGATCTCAGGGATCAGACAGTTGATAAGGAAGCAAGAAGCTGAAAGAGTGAGGTTTTAGCCTTTTGGAGGGGCTGTAAATCCTCAAATTTTGAGGCGTTAACTGCCGTGCTGCTGCTGGAGGGTGGGAGGGCACGTTCCAGGTGTGTAGCTGGAACATTACTGCCTGCTGACAAGTACGCATAAATATCTTTCAATATAGCTGCTGTACCTCTCCTTTCCTGTGCTAGTGGGATCCTCGCAGTTATGCCAGCGAGGTTAATCAGCCAGCTGAACACCTTTCATCAGATACCCAGTATCTGAAAGAAAATAACAAAAACAAGTCGTTAATTTTCAAATTATTTGGAATGGAAGCATGATTAATAGCAGCCTGAGGGTTTGCATTAGTTCCGTGCCATTGRGGTTTACAAGTTCGTATGCCCATTTACCCCGGTATTTAATAAAAGGATCATTTGTCGTGGCAACCTCAGCCTCAGGTGGGCTCTTCTGGCAAATGACTTACTCCCAGCCCAGAGGTACCCCAGGTGTTGGCAGGTCACCCCTCTCCCCCAGCACCTGGGTTTCAGCTCCAGGATGCGCGCACCTCAGGATGCCCTGCAGACAGGGCAGGGGAAGGGTGGAGTTCAGATTCCCTGAAAGCAGGGATTTGATCCTGAATTTCTCTCATGCTAGCGCAGCAGTCGTACCTCCGGGGCTTTCAGATGAAAGGGGCAGGGGATTTGAAAGGACTGGCTCCCTGTGGGGTTTTTGTAAAGACTTGACTGCGTCTCCATGCAGCGGGGATTTTGTTACCTGCCTGTGTGAGAGTGACAGGGTCACATCCATCCCTCATTCTCCACCTCCTCTGCTGGCAAGGGTGAGGYGTTGTGCTGGTGCTTATGAATCCTGGGTTTGTGTGCCTAATTTTCACCCGGTACTGAATAAGAAGCTTAGATGACTAATCCCAGCTCCAAGCATGCTTTTGAGCTAAGCACCACTTTGGCTGTGCCTAAATCATCTGTGTTTATCCAGCCCTTAAGACTGTATTTAAAGCAAATGGTCTGCTGGGTATCCTTTGCTAACCTGCTGCAAACACAAATACGGTGGTCCTTTCATAGTTTCTGAGCAGATGCTCATAACAACCCTATGTGGCTTTTTATTCTGTCAAAGATTTCACTAGTCCACCCTCATAGTATTTATTCACAGGCTAGCATAATACAGGTAAATTCACTTTTAACGTGTGAGTTTTCACAATAGTGATTTTAGTGATTTTTCTCTGAATTTTGCATGAGAACTGATGTGATCTTGAGAGTTTTTAGTATTGAGAATAAAATATTTCCGTGATTTTTGTGGTTTGGTGATAATGTTAAAAATCCAGAACCCAAAACAATTGCACATTATACAAGGATAAACATTTAACAAAAAAATGTCCTTCCTGTTTGTCCTAGCTCTGCATTTATTTAAACCAGTTAGCTTATTTTAGCAAGTGGAACTGATTTTTTCAGATGAGTGACTCTGTCATCCTGAAAACTGAAATATGTTTCTGCTTGAAAAACAAACTTGCTCGCTGACATTTGAAACTCAGTATCTTATGAAAGGTCTGGGTTTTTTTTTTTGGTTACGAGGTGTTTATCTGCAATTAAAATGTCCCAATGGTTGCATAACGCTAACTTAAAATGTAAGCATTCATTACAACTGTATAACAGGTTATCATAAGACTACCAATGGGGTCCTTAAAAAAATCTAATTAAAATGAGCATATTTTAATTTCCWTGTCTGTTCAGCTGAAAAAAGTAACTTAATATCTCCTGTGTTTCACCACTGTGACTACAAGTATGATTTCTGAACATTGTTTTGTAACTCATCACATGAATCACCATGTAGTTTGTTCGAAGGCAGGAAATCCTAAAAAAGTAGAATGGTTAATTTTTAATTGACAGCTATACCTTTTACCATTAAGATCCCTTCAGTATTCAAGCAATGATAATATAATGCTGTGTGCTAGAGATCCTTTGCATTGGTTGTTTATCTGGAGTTAGAGATGTATTATGAACATGGGGAGGTGGATTTCACCTTAACTGCAGGAGCACATTATTGCACTCGTTGATTGTCCTTTGCCTTGATAAGTGGCCTGGAGCCCTTTAGAGCTAAATTACATAGATGAATAGTGTGTGTGTAAAGTATCCATAAAGGAAGATTTCCCCTATATGATTWTTCTGTAGGTAGTTCACTTCTGGTACAAAATTGCACTCCTTTGAGACCAATATTAAAAGGTAATAGAGGAACCAAAACCACAGAGGGGTAAAATGGCTGGTATCAACTTGCAGAGGGAATTGGTGAGTGCATTGGATAGAGCCAGGAATAAATCCCACAAGGTTTGCAGGGGGAAGGTCTGGTCCCAGACATGCTCCCTGTTCTTGGAGCAGGGCAGTTTTCAGCTCATGCCGCTCCTGCTTTGGCTGTGCCGTTGGAGGTCTAGGGAGGGGTCTGGGATCCAGTGATGTCAGGCTGTGGGTTTGATCCAAAGTTCGTGCAAATCAGCGATAGTAAGAGCCCCTTGACGTGAGCTGACTGTGGGTAAGCTCTAAATCTGCTGAGGTGGCGACTCCCATGGCTGTGTTTCATGGAAGGAGCAGGTTTTGGCTGTATCTTGAAAGTTTTCTGCCTGGCCTGTTGGCAGCAGGCACTAGGGGTTTAAAGCTGTTTTCTAGATAATCATAGGAGAGGGTTGCAAGCAATAAACAAACAAAGAATGAGCAGCTCTCGCAGGCAGCGGGGTGGAAGGGTTCCTCCGTGCCTTTGCATCTCGGTTGTCGCTATGCCCTGTCGTGTTATAGCTGGCATTTCACAGTGCAGCTCCCCTGTAGTCTGGGACTGAATAGTTTTCTGCTTCAATTCACTGTTGAGACAAAAGAGCAACTTGTGGCTGCCCCAGCTGGTTGACAGTAAGTAAATCTACCAGTTTTTCAAGAATGGGGAATTAAGAAAAACAAGGAAGAGAGCATGAAAAATGAGGAGATACAAGAGCAGAGGAGCTGGCTTTGTGGTTAGTTTTCTTTCCCTAGCCAGAAAACCACCTTCACTGAGAAAATCCCTTAACTCCCTGAAATTGGCAGCTCTTTTAGCCAGACATTGATTGTTAATTTCTTTTTATTTTCTTTCTGTTAATTTATTTTATTTCAGCAGATCTTTTGGTGAAACAAAGGWCTGACTTCTGGTCCACATCTGGCTTTAAAGTGGATGGGAGTTTGTAACTGGTGGTATTTCAGTCCCTTTGGAGTAAGCATCCTCTTGTCTAGGTGGAGCAAGGGTAGCAATGGTTTGGCATGCCTGGGGTGCACATCAGCTCATGTACCAGCTGGTTGGATGCATGGCTAAACAGTGCAGGCAGGCAAAGGCACAGTCTCACCCTGAAGGAAAAGGGCTTAGCTGCGGCAGACCATCTTTGTGTCCAAATCAAACAGAAAGTGCAGTAAAAATAGGGATCTTTCCATATATCTAGCCTCTCAAATGGCACTTGCATGCTCTTTTGTGATGGAGGGGGGCAGCTGATGGGCTGTGACCGCTGCTTGCTCCCCAGACGTAATCATTGCCCTGGTTTTTCTACCCACGCCTTCCCTCTCAACTTGCATTTCAACTGCAGAGTCCTCACGCTGGGGCCGTATCGCCCGGTGTGCAGAGTGCTTAGGCGGAGGTGCGTGTCTCCATCTCCTCTCCACTCAGCATTACTGCTGTACCAATAAATACTGGTGAGGAAATGGAGACAAGCAGGCAATCCTGTTGGAAGAAACCTCCTTAAAGTTAAAGGGAAGCGATGTCTTGTTTGGCTGCAGTGCTGAATTTTTAAGCTATAATTTTAAAGCAGAGTATAAGCCTCAGTTGGCAGAATTCACGTAATAAAGTCACATGCTCCCCTATAAGAAAAGTGTCGTGTGAGTTTCCACATACACACTGTCTCCCTGTGAAAGATGAAATTGATGCAACAGTATTTGAATAAATCTCTCTTAAATATGCACAAGGTTTTATTGTTATATGATATCTCCTTACACTGGGGAATGCTCACCCTCTTTTTCTGAGGAGAGATGTGGGTTCCAGCCCCAAATAACATATGAGAGTTGGGACAGTTATCTGTCATTTAGAAAACCAAGTCCTGAGCTCTGGCCTCATGTGTTCTTGAGCAGGTGCCAGCTTACGTATTTGTGTATTTATAGAGAGTTGATATCAGTGAATATGGTGAGAGGCTGTCCTTGGCTACAGCTGCATGGCCCAGAATTTGGCATAACGCCATATGTTCTTTTTCAGTTGTGAATTAAATGTTGAGGAAATGGCCTTCTCTGGAGGAGGCATGTGTTTCTATTATTTTTCTCCTTCCCTTCCTGTTTCTTTGAACCAGTAAGGTCCAACTCCTTTAGGGAAGCGGTCTGGTTGCCCAGGCGAACAGGCTGTATTTTTAATATTAGGCATCTAAACCTACAGCTTTGATTAACTGTTTTACAGCTTTATCCTCCTTTCCAGCTGCTGGGCTGGTTTCACAGTGATGTGATCTCTGTGGGAACAGGTTGGGTCATGTATCTGTGTCTGTAGGCACCCCAAGACATGCTGTTTATGACATCTGGCTATAGGCGAATCCTGAGGCTTTGCCTTTGTTATGCTTTGAAGTCCTTGAAATCCCAGTCCAGATGCATGGGAGTAGCTGTTATCCATAGGTGAGATTTAGGAACTTTGTGATTTTCTGTTGCATAGTGGCATTAAGAAGTCACATGAGGCTCTGAGGAGCTAGATGGTGAGTTAATGAGAGCTGTGCAATCATGTTATGATGGTAACATGCAGGATGGTATGGGGTAGTGTTAGCGGCAGTAGGACTAAGAAATTACTGCAAAGCTGAAACTGGATTACTGGTTTGAAAYGCACTTTGCATATTTGCAGGTAATGCTCAGATGTAAGGATATTCTTCCCTCTGCTTCAAATTCTCAATCTACATCTCACTTTCATCCAGAGTTGATGGAAATGATTGCAGTGATTCTCAACCTACATCTCACTTCCATCAACTCACTGAGTTTATGCAAACTGAAAATTTAACAGAAAATCAGTTTGTAACAATCATAGTTTGTCTTTTAAAAAAAGAAAATTTTYAAAACTGAATCATCTGTATTTGACTACTGTCTACTGTAAGTGGATCATGAGCACCTTATCCTGGGTTTGTGCAGCTCAGACCAAGAACGTAACGACTCATCAAGGAACCACTGAGGGCYCCTGGGCATCCCAGGTATGTAAAGGAACACTCCTAACAACGGCACCAGCAGGGGCGATGTCTTGAATGGAAACGTGCGACATCCGCACATAGTATCAAAGAGAAAAGTCCCTGCTCCAAAATTAAGTGAAGAGTATATTGCTGGTTAGTGAGTCAATCGACAGAAGACAAGGATACATGTCCAGAAATGCATGTAAAAAAGTTAGCTATGTCAGGGTTTCTTGGAAAAGCTCATGAAGGAAGGACCGTAATTATAACTGGCTTGGTGAAGAAGGATTAAAAACAGAGAACTGAGAGTTAAATTACAACTGCTTAGAAAAAGGCTGTTTTACTGAGATACATTGAAACAGAATGCCATAGTAGGAAAACATCTACCTAAACTGTAAGATGTGTTGCCATGCCTCTGAAGYCCGTAGTTACAAAGGAGATGAACCAACTTGGCATGAGACTGGCTTGAAGTACATCGTAGCATATATATACTTGAAATATAGTTGCTGTATTTGAACTTTTACTGTATCATGCTGTAATTTTGTAGTCTAACACAGTATTGCTAAAATTCATGAGGGTTCATTTACAGTATTCATAATCCTGAGGTTAGATGAGCTTCATGTGATTGTAGCATCAAACTTCTGTACCTGATTTCTTGAAGTTTCATCCTTGTGGACTAATCCAAAAGAAGGTGGAATATCAGTGGAATTTCAGTGGGCGTTAGCTCACCTGAGCATTGTGTCAAGTATGTAAATTGGTAAGATTTTTGCAAAAAGTCTGAGTATGCCCTAAGCAATCCCTCAGGGTCCTCACTGATTTTGGCTGGGACTATAGTTTGACACCTTGAAGATCACTGCGGATGTACTGGGAAGCAGATGCAGACACCCAGTTTGCGGAATGTTAGCTGTTTGCTTTTGCAGTAGAGAAAAAGTAACGATGATCCTCCCCATCTAGCACTGAAGTGGTATGAATTGCTGTAATTCCTGTGATTCAGAGCTGGGCAGTTCCAGATGGAAGAGAATAAGCTTACTTAATAGTCAGTGGGTAGGATATGGAAAATTATGGGTCCTGCATAGCTGTAGCTTGGCCGTCTTCCACGTCAGTAGTATTTTGCATTGCTGTGTATGCTGTTAACACCTTGGTATATATGAATAGTGTGGTCACACTATAGCTGCTCAGGGAACTATAACTTTGAACTGTGTAAAATTTATTCATGTGATTTCCATGGAGAGGGTTTTTTTTCTGATGGAAGATGGTTAATTAGAGTAGAAAGGTAGGAAAATAAAAGGTGCAAATGTATACTTATCTCATCCAGCTATGCAGTTAGCTTACCTGCTTTTGAGTTATATGGTACCTTGAATGGGATGTGAAGTAATACGGAAGATACCTCAGCAGAGGGGTTTCCACATATTTGTATTGCAGCCTCCAGAGATGTTCAGCAAACCTGGCAGCTTCTGTGCTGCCACTCACATTGCCAATGACACACGTTGGGGGGTGGCTTTGCTGGGCAGTACGGGTCAGGGACAGCAACATTTTAGTAGACCTGATGTGTAAATTATCATCACAGCATTTGGAGCTCAGCTCGCACCTGTAATTAAAAAATCAGCATAAATCAAAATGGCAAATACTCTAATAAAAAAATTCTGCTTTTTATTAGAGCTCAACTAAAAGAACTGTTAATTACCTACAAGATTAGTRGATCTTTAATAGCTTTTATAATCTGTTTAGTTTTGTCCTGAGGGCTGTCTAATGTTGAACCACACATTATTAATTACCATGRAGACCTTCAAGCAACCTGTGAAGACATCTTCACATTTACTCCGGTTCCTATTTGACACATACTTCTAGCCCTTTTTAACCCTGTTCCTGCAGCAAAGGAAGGAAGGATTTTTTTTTTAAGTATTATTTATTCTTACTGTCAGGTATTCTAAAATTCAATGAACACAGGCCAAAAAGTGTAAAAATTATTGAGGAAAACTTGGTGTCAGTCTGTTTTATCATTTCTGATAGGTGGCTGTTTCATCATTTCTGATAGGACTGAATGTAGAACAGAAGCTATGTTAAAATAATAAAAAAGGAAGAATAATAAAGAAAATCCTTCATGCCCATGAGGTACATGAGGTATCACTAACAGATATATTGTCCAGAAAGAAAGTTCTGGGACTATATGGCTTGGGACACTGTTCTAGTAAGTCAGGAGTGGTATCAGATGGAACAAATTTTTCACTCTCTTTACTCGTAGGATCTGTTGTAGACAGAACAGGGCTGCAAAATGAACCTGGGTGAGCTCTGGATAGGTGGAAAATGGAACAAAGAAAGAGCAATCCCTTCAAAATTATCTGCAGCCRTTACTGTGCATTGTAATATTCCTCCCATCTCCGATGTTTTCTCCTTTCTAGGTTAGAGCCGTCCTACACATCGTTGCAACCCATTCTCTGTATAGGATCGTGGCAACTCCTAAATGATCGAGCAAGATGATATGCAGGAAAACCTTATGGCCTTCATGGCATCCTGTATCCCCTTTCAAGAACTGGTGCTTGAACATGTTCCTGGAATAATGTGAAAAATGGCCAGTGTGCCCAAAATACGGTTTGGCTGGGGAGTGTAGGTGCAGTCTCACCTGCAAACAGTGAATAATACTCCTTTAAAAGAAGACTTCAAATGGCATAAATGACCAGCAGTTTCACCTTCCTCCACAATGTACATAAAATGCTGGGGTTTGTGCGTGAGGAACTGAGAGGTGGCACAGATGATCTTCTGATGATTTTCTAATGCCATTTTTTGTATGTGGTGTCAGGGCTTTTGGCCAAGAGGCAAGGCAGGGGGCTGCGGCAGTAACCTCCCAAACTGCCAAGTGAGTTTTGACAGGGCTTATCTGCCAAATCCGCAGTGTCTACAGGAGGGTTTTCAGGCTGGCGGCATGGGTAGATTTCAGTTTGAGCAAATTAGCTGACAAAATGGATTTTGAAGGTTGCTGTGTTACACTGAGAGGTCTTTGCCATGGACAAAGGAAGTGACAAATAGCTTTCGTTGAAACCGATGCCAGCCACAAGCTGTAAATCAGCCAGCAGGGAGGTAAAGCAACTAGAGAGACTCATTTCTCTCCTGAGAGAATGAGTGTCACATCAAGAAAGCCCATGTTTGATCATCCACAGGCCACTTGGACTCTAATGCTGGCAGATAAAGCAGTTGTGGAGCTTTGTGGTTTCTTAGTTTGGGTTTTTTTTTCAATTCTGAAAAATTAAACGCSCCGCTGGCAAAGTGTGCACTCCACCAAAAGCCTGACTTTCACCTCTGCTTTCATGCTTTTTCCTTAGGTCAGAATAACTGCAGCTGCCTTTTGGTCTTTGGCTGTCAGACTGCGCTGAGTGTTCTGTGCCTTCTGTAGCACTGTGGGCTCTTCCCCTAAACTGGTTGTTTCATTATTTTCTTAATGAAACATAGGTTGGAGTTATCTAAAGCCCAATTTTAAATGTCAGGGCAATGTAAACTTTTGTATTATCAGTAAATAATTCCGATATCCTCCTTACTGTTGGCAACTGGTTTAAGAGTGAAGGAATGTCTTGCATGTAATTGCATTACCAGGGGCTTGGCTAATTTGGCTTAGCCGATCAACTGTGTAATACTTTTTATCTATGGAGCAGTTATTTACTTAACTGTCTACATGTTTTTATCTTTTAAATTTTTAATATCCAACTAAAACTGTGAGAGTTAGAGTAGCGCTTTATTTACCAACGTTTTACTTTGATAAGATACACTGAAGTGGAAGATAAGCTAAATGTTGTTTCTATCCAGGAGAATATTTGTAGACGTGGGTTGTTCACTGGAAATGGCAATAAGAGACCCCATAATGTGGGGTTGATTTTGCCTTTGCTAGGATGTCAGGAGCTTTTCTATTGTAATGGAACTGTGAGTGAATGGGAACATCYTTCTTGCAGCTGAAAAGGTAATTCATTCTGAATTATTGTGCATCACGCCACGGTGCATTGCACCACTGAGATGCAAGCTGCTGCTTACAGAAGAGGAATACCTGTGCTGCTCAAGCCATGTGTGTCTGCTTCTGCTGATGTGTCTCCATCTGAACTCAGCTCCTAAAATAATTATTGCTTCATCACCGAAGCACACCAGGCTCCTGTGAATAAACCTGTAATATTTCTGCAGCACTCTGCTTTTAACTGTTGTTGTTACTGACAATGATGTAGACCAAAAGCTGTAGGTTGCCTACATAGACTCAGGAGGCAGAGCAGTCTATGTAGGTTGCCTACATAGACTCAGGAGGCACAGCAATCTTCTTTTATATTAGGATTAGAAAGCAACATTTCATTCATTTCATGTCACTTACTGAAAAAACTGTAAAAGAGAGGAAACTGTTCTCCTGGCAGTTCCAGAGAATGCATTACTGTAGAGGGTAAGTAGTTTCCTCCATTGCTTGTTGCTAGTGGAGAGATGCTCAGCCGAACAAGGGCCAGAAATGGAAGTGGTAATCATTAAACAAGCAAATCCACCAGTTGTGCTCTCCAAAAAAAATCATGGCACAACATACTTCCCAGTCCTGAGAGGTGCTAAGTCCTCTGTGCAGGGGGAGGAGGACATACTCCGTGCTGTGAGAGGAGAGTGCTCAGCACCTTGCAGAGTCTCATGTGTTCAGCTGCAGAATTTGTACATCTGGGCATGGGAACTGTGATCTGCAAATTTCTCCCCTATCTGCAGAGCTATTCAGACACAACATTAAAGTGTGATTTGAATGTTCAGAATAGCAGATAGTGGTTAACTGTTTTTAAAAATGGGTCAAAAGTTGCCATTTTCCCCCTGGGTTTTTTTGGGACACATTCCTTTGTGTTCCAGCAGTTGGGAAAATAACCCCCGTCATTTTGGTTAATTTGGAGATCCTCTCTAGTTAATCAACTCTATAGGGAAGAAAAAATTTTCATGTGTCAATTGCCATTGCTTTTTTTTTTTCTTCTTTTTTTTTTTAGGTGAACATGTTTGTGGAGGGATTCCATGATGCTATCCTTCTTTATGCTCTAGCTTTACAGGAAGTCCTGAAGTTTGGTTTCAGTAAGAAAGATGGGGAAAAAATTGTTCAGCAAACACGGAACAGAACATATGAAGGTAAGAGTTAATATGGAATTCCAGCTTTCAGAGTCAGAAAAATACAGGTCTTTGTTGTGGGCAGAGCAAGGACCCGTGCCTATTCCACTCTTAAATGAGAGGAAAATAGCCAATGAAACCATATACATCTTTAAGACTGGCTCACATACCTCACAGTCTGACTTTTTTTTGCACCAACCCTTGAGGTCTTATTCAGCTCAAAAAACTCTTAACAGTTTAATGACCCTCACTGATGTTGTAAAGAAATACCAATAATTTTCTCAGGCTCCTTCTTTGTTTTTGAAAAGATTACAGCTGCTCGCTTTACTTATGTGCATCTCCTCACTCTGAGATTGCTTCATTTTTTCCATTTGACTTCTTTATCTTAAAAGCCTGGGAGTGGATAGAAGCAAGCAGGTGCCAGGGTTTTTTTTATTTCTTGATGGGCCTCCTTTGGGCGCTGGAAGGATTTCCCCCCAGCCTCCTTTCAGGAGCCATGCGTGTTATCTCAGCGGCAGCAGCTGAACAGCACTGTGCCTTTCTGTGCCTYGTCCTGTAGGTTGCAGTTCCACAGTGCAGCTGGCACTTGTGTGTCACCCTGCTGATGCAAAGCGATGCGAGTGCTTTTGCCAGGTAGGGGTCGTAATAAAGAAACCGAGGATTATTGGATTCATCTGTCATCTCTTAGAATATTCCCGTCTACCTCCTTATAATATTCCCATCCATCTCTTGTAATACTTGAGTCTTTTGGTGTAGGATTGGCAAGGTTTCCTATGGAAGTGCCTGAGAGAAGGAAACATTTCCCCTAGGTAAGAAACGAATGATTAATTTGAACGTGTAAGAAAAACCTCAGTGGCTAGGTTCTCTACTCTAAGAACACACTGGACATAGCGGAGGAAGGCAAGAAGGACAGCAGCTCCAAACCTCTTTTCTGTTCTCAAATTGTGGCCTGAACAGAAGGCAAAAGCGTGCCCAGGGCAGCTTAAGGCAACTTTACTTTAGATTACTTTAGATTATGCTGGTTACAATCACCCTATAAGGCACCAGCTGGAGATTGTGCTTGATGTCCCACTACCTCCCTTTGCATCCATGGCTTCCCAAAACACACTGATTTAACAGAGGGAATTTGGTGTCTAAGGACTCGCCTCACTGTTCGGTTATCCTGTGTATGAACAGATGCCCCAGCACAGCCTGTCTGTGTTTTCTCTACTCCTGCTTCTGCGCCCCAGGAAGCCACCAGCTGGTGTGCCCGTGTCTTTTGTAGTACCATGTGCTCCATGCAGGTTACATGGTTGATTCTCACACCTTTCTTCTAAAACCAGCAAGGAGGAAGAAATGTTCTCTTTCCCCACTTGTTGTTGCTGGCTGACCTGTTACAGCTATTCTGAAAATGGAGCTGTCAAGCTGAGCTGTAAGGGTGCAGCTGAACAGGTCAAAATGCCATGTAAGTCATATGCCATCTCCTCCCTGTGGCAGTACTTTGCTGGACATAATTTATAAGGATAAAACTGATTTTGAAAGAATCCTTTAACTTGATGTCTTGCAAGCCAGTCCTTTTAGGAAAATCACATCCTTTTGTTCTGCCTGTAAGACCCTCTCTGAAGTGGATGCAGCATCACAGATTACGGTCCATGCATACACCCACCAGGCTCTACTGCTGGGCTGAAGCTTTATAATTCACTTAAACTTTTGCAGGCCTCGATGATGAGAACTCCAGTTTCATTAATGACATTAATTTAACTGCTGACATCTAGATGTCTGATTGCCTGGGTGCCTCATTTTACAGCCTGCTCTGAATAGGTGACCCATCAGAACTCCAACGGGATGTGGATGCTGTTTCCTGCAGTGTTCACAGTCTGCCAGCCACAAATGCACAGGCAGCATCATGTGCTTAGGAAACCGTAAGACTGAGGTGATCAAAGGATTTCTTTTTGTTTGGGTTGTTAGAGACACCCCGATACGACTTTCCATCCTCGGAGGTTTTCAAAACCAGATAAAGCCCTGAGCATCCTCCTATTCTGACCTCCTCRATGCCCCTGCTCTGAGCAGGGGGTTGGACTAGAGACCTCCTGAAGTCCCTTCAAACTTGAGTTATCCTATGAGTCCATGATTTGCAGTTTCCCTGAAGTTTCCTAGAACTTGTAAAGGAAGGAAGTGAACTGGGGGTCTAAAAGTATAAAACAAACAGCACCATATTATGCAGTTAATCCTATGTACACTTACAGGACTTAATGCTTATGTAATGCACATGGTGCCTCTTGTCCACACCCCTTCCAGTATCCCATCAGATGGGAACAACACTGGACTGGCTGCATGGCTGCACCAACCCCGTCAGTCTGTGGGGTGTAAGGGCTGTGCCCCTGCGTCCTCTGCAGCACATGAGCTGGACTCTCCTTGTTGAGGCATCGTTAGGTATTTCAGGGTTAGGCTCTCTGTAAATAATTCACATTAAATATATTTGTGTTTTATTCTTGCATGCTGGCTCTCTGGATTAGATTTTTCTCACGTATTCCCCAAAGTCTCACACATTTGATATTTAAAAAGGAGAAATGTTAAGAATTCAGGAATGCAGACACCGAGATGAAATTACAATTTCTTTTGGAATGCCAACAAAAATGCTGGGAGACTGATGAGATTTCCTGTCATATCAGTCTGTAAAAACCTGTCCACTGTTTTCTTGTTTTCCTTGGAAAGGCTCAGTATTTTAACTAACTAATTTTCTAATTCCTCACATGCCATTCTTTAGGCATTGCAGGGCAGGTGTCCATTGATGCCAATGGAGACAGATACGGGGATTTCTCTGTGATTGGAATGACGGACCCAGAAGCAGGCACACAGGAGGTGAGGAAACAAACACCATTGGCCACTCATTAGTTAGCCAGTGTAATGTACCATCATATCATCTTTTTACTTGGGTGGGACCTGTTTGTTTAATATACACATTAAAAGGGTATTGCTTAGTCCTGTCAATTTGGGGCCCAAATCCTTTCTGTAAAAAAATTATCTTGAAGTAGTTATTCTAAAAATTTTTCTAACTTTCTTAACTTCTTTTCTTTAACAGTATAAGTCTTTCTTCACATGATGCTAGAGTCTTTAAAATCTAAAGGATGAAATCTCACATGCTAGCTAAGCACTGATAAATTTTGAATATGAGAAATTATGGTTTAAAATTAGTAAGGCCTTTTATTGACTCGTAAGGAGAAAGATTAATCTTATAGTAACAAGGATGCGTGAGTTACCCTGATGTATAAACACAGTGAGTACAGGTATTTTAATCTTACCCCATGGTCAGACACAGGCAGGAGTGTAGACCTTACCTTACCTTGTTTATCAGGCAGTAAGACCTAAGCACCTTCTTTTCAATGATTAAGAGATGTTTTAATCAGAAGGCTCCATATACACCACGTGGGTTATTCCACTGGACAGAGCAGGAGTGGAAGCAGCCAGACTCTGAAAAACAGTCTGTGAGAAATAGCACCAGCTGCACATAGTGAATAGCATGGCTGGGTTGAGTTTATTAATACATACATTGCCCAAACTCCAGCTGCAGCACACAGCTTCTGTTAGTTGCAAAGTCAGCATCAACCTAAGATTTACTGGCCTGCCCTGTTTCATCAAGCTCAAACGTAAAGGAGCCGTAACCTGAGCTGGRCATTTCTACGTGTGGATTTGAGTCTGGTGATGTTACTGTTCTTRTCAGTGGTACAGCAGAGACAGACTCAAGAAGTCTTTTTAAATTAATAAGGATGTCTAGCGTATTTTAGTGTGCAGAAGTGACTGAAAAACTCCACAAGTAAMCTGCAGACACTCCCACAGGTAGGAGTAATCATCATTAATTGAAGCTAGGAGTACAAATTGGTTGGGATAACTTTGGTTTGAACAACTTGTWTCTCTTCTGTTTGTTCAGTCCATTAGCTTTTTATCTCATTTATCAATTCAATCCCTCTGTCCCAGCCTTCTTTCCATTGCTCGTTCACTTGCAATTTAAACTATCTTTTATTTCTTTGATGTTGCATKTCTCCTTTTAACATGTTGCTCATTTTAATTTCCCTCTGCTTTGTTTGATACATACAAATATACATGCTATTAACATATTTTACATGGGATTACTTACTACTTGTGTCTGCTACATTCATTTGTACCCTCATGCCTCACTCTAAAAACATTGTTTCTTTGATGCCTTGTTTTATTTATTTTGTTGGTTTCTTCTGTGTCCTTATGAGAATGTTTCTCAGCTGAACGGAGCTGGATGAATGGGTATTTGGGCAGAGCTGTTTTCCCAGGTCCAGTCACAGAGTTTAAGGCTAGAAGAAAACATGAGATTACCTAGTCTGACCCTGCTGTATTAAAGGCAGGCAGGTTTCTCTCCTTGCATGTGACTAAAGCTCATGCAGTAACAGGTATTCATTTTTCATTTGGAGACACTGAAGAACAGGGACTGCCTTGCTTGCTCCTTCGATGGAGGAGCAAGTGTTTAACCACTCTTGCTCTTTAAAAATCTATGTCCTACTTCTGATCTGAATACATTTGGTTGCTGCTCATAGCTATTTTTTCTTCTTAAGCCTTTCTGCATGCTTTCATATTTAGTAAGCCGTGCTGGTAGAGGACTCTCCCACTCCTGTTTGATAAATTAAACAGTCTCTTAATGAATAGTGTGCTGCCTGCAAATGGTCTCTCAGGTTTTTTCCCTCTATTTTTTCTACTTTACTGAATTTGCCTTTATTTTTGAAGAARTGTTAAGAAAAGTATTTCTTCCAAGGATTTATCTCCCAGTTGCAAAACTGGGAGAGAAATTAGCTCCTTCATTTACTGTGAAATCTACCTTGGTGTATCTAACCAGGGCAATTGTTATCTGTCTTTTAACTCCCTTCAAAAAGAAGTTTAGGTGAAAGATTTGAACAGGCTACCAATGTCTTTAATTCTAAACCCAATGTATTAATAGATGTTTCTTATCCAAGGTAGGACAAATATGTCTTTTGATATGTTTCTGCCATCGCTTCTGACTACTTCAGGGTCATGATATTTGGCCTTTGTTACTGTACATAGATTTTTTTGGAACTATTTTCAGATGAGTGACTGACCTCCTACTGTTAGCACAATTTAGTTCTGGAACTTTGCAGTAGATCCAGTATATGTTATTTTGAATAAAGCCTGGATTTGCTGTTGAGGACAGGACTGAAATTCTAAAGTATCTTGATGAATTGGTGTGAAATAATAGTCCATACTACCAGAATAATAAGCATGAAAGGGCCTTTCTGTGTAAATATCAACAACTGCAGAAATACAAGKTGAAGAATGATAGGCTCTGTCATASTTCTTCAGAAGATTTGAAGATTTTAGCTGAAAATGATCAAGTACCTCCAGATCCTTGCAAAATTGAGAAGTCCGGCCTGGAGTGTGTAGTCGGGAGCCTCAGCACACAAGGTAGTTGAAATTATACTTTCACTTAGCTGGGTGACAGTCCTAACCACTCAACCCCCTATGGAGCAATTGAAGAAAGCCCAGGCAAAGCAGGAGGAATATTCAGAGGGTTAAAAAAACTTGTGTGAGCTGAGTTTATATAGACGAGAAGCCTGAGGGCAGACCAGATAAGAGCCTGTGAAGATGTCAGGGGATGTTTCGGAAGGGAAGAGTCTGCATCCACTGGCAGTTGGATAATGGCAACAAGGGAGATACAGGTTACATGTTAGGGAAAACCACTGACAGTRAGGATAGCTAAGTTCCAGAATAATTGCCTACAGGAGTTGTCAAGTCTCCATCTTTGGAGGCTTTTAAGAACAGGTTAGATAAACATCTGTCAGGAATGCTTTTGTTCATCTGATCCTGCCCTGGGGCAGGGCATGCACTACATAACCTCCCACAGCCCCCTTCAGCCCTGTTCTCTCTGATTCAGCGTCCTACCACAGGAGTCCAAGTGAGTGATGCTGGCCTCCTGTTTSTTTTACTTCCCTAAGTTGATAGGAAAATCTTTTCATTCCTTTCTTTTTTGCATAGGTGATCGGGGATTACTACGGAAAGCAGGGGCGTTTTGAAATTCGATCAAATGTGAAATATCCTTGGAATCACGGCAGGCTGCGATTAGATGAAAACCGAGTTTCAGAGCACACAAACAATACACCGTGTAAATCATGTAAGTTTAGTGACTTAATGCTTCTGCCCTGGCTATCAGAGAGAGGAATCCATGTGGTGATGCAACATAACGGGCCATATTAAATTGCTTAGCACAGTTGTCCAACTGAGATGTCGTGACTATGTCTCCCTGCTGACTGTTTGGGAAGTTAAAGTCTGGCAGTCCTGGGTAGTACATGGTCTGAATCACTTCCCTGAACTTAAACATGACAGTARTCATGATGCACAGCCCAGGGACCTGGAGGCTTTAGGACTTCCCAGGGGCTAAAAGGTAAAATCTCTTTTAGCCAGAAAAAAGGATATAACTGAAACCCCAAACAGAGAATAATCATATTGATAATTAGCAGCTGGGGAGGCCAGTGCTGATGGGATCAGTGTTCTCCCAGTGCAGAATGATTTTCAGTGCTATGAGAAGGCACTGCGAGGGGCCCAGCAGGCTGAGAAGAAGTGAAGTCAGTTGAATARGGCAACACCTGTGAATGCAGAAGGCTGGGACTGCCCTCCACAGAGGTGTCCTTGTTTTCCATTGTGGACAACATGGACKTTGCAGACCATGTTGTAGTGAGCAGGACATTTCAAGGAGATAAGGGTAGGATCCCAAAAAACCTGTGTATATACACATGCTATAGAGACTGTTTCCAGGCCATACTCTCTATGATGAGGATAGTGTAGCTATGCAACTTCCTTCCACCCAGCCTGATGTACAGACAAAATCCCCTCAAAGGGTCAAGGATAAATGAAGAGCAGTTCAATTTCCTTAATATTTCTCTGTTCCTTTCCACAAACCCAGGTAGGCATGGAAAAGGGAGCAGGCTGCACCCACGTGAAAATGCCATTGTTCTTCAGCTGCCCTGCACTTTGCAGAGTGACAGTCCCTACTTGGGCTCCCCTTCAGCTACTGTGTCCCTGCTCTGCCTCTGTTGAGATTTGGAGCAAGGTGAAGCTCATATGGCTTTAACTTGAAACAGCATAGGTTCAGAAAAAAAAAAGTGATTGAGGAGCTGTTGGATAATCATACAATCATTTTAATAAACCTGGGTGATAGAGGGTTATGATGCTAAACCAGGTGAAATGAGTTTGTTTCTGTTATAGTGGCTCAGGGCATATTCAGTGCTGATTCCTATTACGTGTGTCATTGCAATCCCAGTCTGCCTTATGATTCCTACCAAGCTTTACAGACCAGTTTCTTAACAACATTCCTGTGTGTCACATCTCTAGAATTGTGTCTTCATCTGACACTGATCTTGGAAAGCAAGGACAAAAAATAAACATGCAGAAACCGGAATTAAGGAAGAGGTTCTCATGGAATCCTGAGYTCTGAAAGGCTTCAGTTATTATCTGATGTTGGTCACTCATTTCCTAGTTGTGTGTATTYTCCAATATGTGAATGCAAATAGTTCTCAGTATGAACCCTGATTGTTTATTTTTCCCCTTTTCAAGCAGGTGGTCTAGGAGAATCAGCAGTTACAGGAATAGTTGTGGGTGCCTTGCTCGGAGCAGGATTGCTAATGGCTTTTTACTTTTTCAGGTTAGTGCAATTCATTGAAATTTCTGTAAACTYTTTACTCGTCATCCAAACCTCTCAGCTCCTGGCAGCACATCCCGGATGAGAGGCAAAGAGGCACCGTAATCATCTGTGGTAACATTCCCATCAAAGACAGTGAACACACTTTGATTGTCCTTTTGTATATATCCAAATCATTTTATTGACTCAGGGCCTCATCCTATAACCACTTACATCTCTGAGTAACTTTACTCATGGAAGTAATTTCAGTGAGTTCCAGTCATTCATGGTTGCTTTAGTAAAGTACCCTGCCCTTGAAAGCCTTCTTTGTTTGGTACTCCTTGCCAGCACAATTGTGCAGGCTGTGATCGTGCAAGAGATTTTTATCACTTGCCTGGTACCATGCTTAGTTTTTGAGTATTGAGTGGAATTGTACTGGAAGCTAGAAAGAGATTTCTGTTTTACTGTAAGAGAGCATTTGGATTTCAAAGCTGTGCATTTAACTTAATAAGCTGAGGTCAGTGCAGGGTAATCAGTGTTTTATTCCTGTTTAAGTAAAATAATTCTTACACTGCTAGTCAGCAAATCTAAAGTCTTGAGAGTTGATCCTACACTGACAGAATAAATTAGTTATACATGCTCAGCATCTCATATACACTGTAGTTTATCCTCTTATGCTATGGAAGAGAAAAGGCAGATAGGAGAATAGAATTAACCTCTGCATGTAAGAATCAAATAATTCTATCCAATAAAAATATCTGTTTATAAAAAAAAAAAAATGTTAACAAAATGAAACAAGCAAAAACTGCTTCAATTCACCAGCACACTTCCAGGGTTTCAAAAGATCACAGAACCAGGATTATTCATCAGGTACTTACAACTGAAATTCTTCAGGGTGATTTTATTCTTGCATGTATTTGGTGCTTATATAATATATAGTTTGGGTTTGAGACAAGATAAGTTAGYTGAGACTGATTACAGACTGTCTTTAAAAGAAAAAGAAAATACAAATCTGTCTTTATATTCTATGCATCAGAGATTCTTGCGTCTTTTATACATTCTCAATCTGAGATGATAATTTTTAGGTGTGTTTTTTTAGCATTGCTGATATTGGGAGGGAATTGGTATATGAAAACAAGAAATGAGGCAAAAGACATATCCTGAGCTGGTATAAAACTATGCAAAGCATCAYTGTAAGAACAGGACTTAAACTCCTAGTCATCTGACACAAAGATTCGGATTGGAAATCCGTGTGAGCAGAGGTGAGTGTCTGTAAAAGTAGATGTACACACCTGAGCTCAACACGCAGTCTTTGTATTTATGGTCAGAGGAGAGAAATGAGCACTTTTTTCAGTGCAGTTCATGTCATCCTCACGTAAAAGCTAAACCAGGTCAGAAGAATGCCTCTTAGAAATGCCTATTTCCCTCCATTGACTGAAGGAAGCCACAGGTACTCTCTCAGATGGATCTGCACATTGGAAACATCTAAAGGCGTGGGTGAATTTCACCCTGGAGATCCGATTGCACTCACTCAAAGCAGGAATAGGGACAACCCTCTAATTCCACCATTAGAATAAACATATGAACCATAACAGGATGTATGGGTCAGATTTTCAGAAAATGTAGGTCTAGCAATTGTGTGCCTGGAAGTAATTTGTACCTGCAGCTTCTGTACCTTTCAAACTATATATGTACCTTCTGATTACATCTCATTTGGATCTGTAATTACCACAAATGAGCATGCAAACACAGTTTTGAGTGTGCGTGCAAACTGTTAAAAAAGATCTGGATACTAGTTCTGATACGTAGCTTTGAAAGGACTTAAACGTAAAGGCTGTATTTGTAAAATGTGGATCTGTCCTTGTGCATGAGCTACTACTGTRCATGCTCTGACCTGTGGAAGCATCTGACTTGAAAATACATAAATGAAATAAAGAACATAGGTTTTTCAAGTTATTTTGCAGCCTACTGATGCAGACACAAATGTCTAGGGAATCTTTTCAGAACCTGTAAGTTCYCACTTGGGAACATGAGCCATGTTACCCAAATTAAAACCTTAGTGTTTTGAAAATCATTCTTCCACTGCTACATATCTAGCTCTGACTCCTGCTACACATGCAAGTGGAGCAGAGTTTTCATTGGCATACAAACATTTTGTCATGCATCTGCACAAGCAGTACTGTATGCACATGGGGCTGGACTAATGCCCTTCTGAGTAATCGGTCCTGAAACTGAGTAGAAGYATAAATGCATAAAATAGAAATGTGAATCTTCTTATGATTTTTGGGGGAGATTTGSGTACTAAAGGGGAAAATGAAAGTCAGTCAGAGGTCTTGTTCGATGTATAAAGTAACATAACAGAATTCTTCAAAAGGCCGAAGAGGAAGACGCACAGGAAAAACTGTGTCTGATGCATGAGCAATTGTATTTATTTCTTATCTATCCTCTATATTCCTCTTCTTAATTCATCATRCTATCTCCTCTGACATTACAAACACAGTAGCTTTCTCAGAGGGAGATGGGAGGATTGATTAGTTAATATATAGTTTCAGTGAGAAACGCAACTGAATATAGAGTCAGATCTGTTGTTTGAACTCTGCAGAAAGTGGCTCCCCACCCCGTATACTGGAAAGAAATTTGGCTTTGATCAATATAAAGCAGTGATGTGACACAGTTCACATGACACTTCACAAAAACTTCCTAATCACTTAGATCAGAAATTTTCAAAGAAGCAAATGTCTGTGTCTTGGTGCTTTGAGACTGCTGTGTAGAAATTAACAGGCATTCTTGAGCCTGGGTAAAATGTTTTGAGGCAGACTACTTTAATCTTTGACCAGGGTTTCACATTCTGCCACATTTCATTTTTCAACTGGCACCCAGCTGTCCCCTACAGGCATTCTTTATAAGGGAAGTCCTGTTATCCTATAGCTGGAGAAGGATTTCTCACTCTGTTCCTCTCCTTTCATGCAGAAAGAAATACAGAATAACTATTGAGAGACGAACTCGACAGGAGGACTGTAACATGGGGAAACATCGGCAGTTACGTGAAGACTCCATTAGATCTCATTTTTCTGCTGCATAAAGAAGAAGAAGAAAAAGAATTCCATTATTCCTAGGGGAAAAAAGAATTGGGGAAAAGGACACAACCAAAGACATCAGTGTAAAAAGAAGAGGCTCTTGAAGAACTCACTCTTTTAAGCAGTAATTTTGTCTTAATTTCTTCAGAAGCTCAGGAATGATTTACTAATCACATTATGCCGCATGGCCTTTCATCTCATGAAAAAAAAAATGATGCAGTTTGATGTTAGAGGATGTACTTAATATGTAAAGACAGTATTTCTTAAGGCATATATTAAGAGCGGCAGATCTGGGTTTAGTTGATGGGGAATGCCTCATTCTATTCCCTTTTTTTTTTTTTTAGCTCTTACCACCTCCTTCCTTAATTGCATCTCACCCATGTGTATCAAATACGGTTTCACAGGCACAGGTGCTGGTTGCTGTCAAAAGGAAAAAAGGGATTAATTTGGGGTATGATCCTGCATCACTGAATCTTTGCCATTGATTACAGGGGATACAAGATTGCGCATATGGAGTTTAGTTCTGGGAGGAAACTGGCACTTGGGTGTAATTAACTCCACTGGGGTGTAATTAACTCCACTGAGGAAGTCAGGCAGTTGGAAACACACAAAAACCATTCTTTCCTTGTTTGTGTAGTATCACAATCAAAAGCACTGATTCTCCCTCTTAGAGGCTGGGAGTTAGGAAAAACTTCAGTGCAGGATGAGGAGTTTCAYTGATGTGAAATAGTGAGAGAGAAGACAATCGGGCCCCCGGAGAGGACTGGCTAATTCCTCAGTCTTGTATGTGTTGTATCATGCTCTTTTCTCTCCACCGCCATGACTTGTCAGAGAGGCAAATATAGTCCATGTAGAGCCTGGTCCTGTTCCCAGTGAAGTCAATCACAAAATCCCATTAACTTCAGTGAGCACAGGACTGCATCCAAAACTGTAAATATGAAAGTGTTTGTATAGCTGAGACAATTCAAAAGGGGATCTTTTTTGTGTAAAAATGACATTCCATGCTACCATTTTATTTTTAGGATATTTTTTATCTTGTATTTTTCTATTAAAATATCTATTTTTGCTTTGGTAGGATTAAAAATTAAGGGAGAGGATGTTTTGAAGAYGTATTTTTTATGATAGGAGTAACATGCAGGGGAAGTCAACAGCTGTAAATACATTTTAGAACCAGTATTTAGGGGAGGAGAAGTGACTTTATGGATAGTAACAGACTTTTTGCCCCTACTTTCTTCTCCAGACATGTGCAACATTCAAATARTTATTTAAACAATATAAATGCAGTTATTGAATTGTGTATGTGATGATGGCCCTGATCCTGAAAATAATGAACTTTTCACATGTTAAATAGTCCTACATTAGTCGATGAGACTAACTATTCATGTGTGTACAATTAAACATGCAAGGAACTACCTTCAGAAATTGGGGTGGTAAAACACTACTCTAGGGCTGACTTTAATCCTGCTGCCATTAGTATCCCTGGGACTTTTGCCACTGACTTTACCAGGAGCAAAACTGAATCTGTGATGAATTAGCTACTGACAGGTTATTTTATACTAGACAAAGGAGAGCTCTATCCTTTCTAGTCAACAAATGGAAACGAACAGTACATATTATAAATGTGGTGAAGAAGACCCATAAAAATACTGTCTGTGGGAAAATCCAGCTATGACCATGGTTCTAGTGCGTGAAATCTTTTGGTTTATCCTATTCTGATTTTATAAGCAGAACTTTCTGGTCTCAGCAGTCATAGTCAGACTTGAAAGTTAATCTCAAAACTGGCACTGACGCCTGTGATCTACAAAACTTCTAGGCCCTGAGAAGCCAGAGTGCCAATTCAGAGAAACCATTTTGGGTTGGCTGGAAGTAAATGAAGAGTGAAAGCTGTCTCTGTCTTCTTTCTGCTGCCTTTTATTTGTTGATGGGGAAATGCCCCATGGAGTATTTCCTTGGACTTTTTTTTCTTATGTTTCACTTGTCTCTTAGCGTATGCAGGGGTTCATCACCTGCCCTTGTGAAATATTGTCCAGTGTCCCAGGCAGCCAGAGGGCAGGGCTTCCTGACTTGCCAAGTCAGCTCCCCTATAGGTGGTGGGTGTAGACCGGGTAGATTTGGTGTCTTTAGGACGCACTGTAACAGCTGTTTTTCACACGGTAGGCTTCCATCATCCCGTTTCCCAGTCTAGGCCTGAATGACTTCTGCAAAGGTGCCTTAGCCAGAGTAACACTGTGGTCAATGGACAGTTTTCTGAAGTAGCCTCCTTATCTCATGGGCACCAGAGAAGAATGTAGGCTAGAGCAGCATTCATACTGCTGTGGAGTTGGGGAGAAAAAAAGCCTTCCTGATCAGTTTTCAGAATTTTTTCAAGCAGTTGAGGTTGTCTAGCCCTTGGGCATGCTTAAGATTTGGGGTTTTTTAAATAATTTCCAAGACAGTTTTGATCTACTTCTTGTTTTACAAATATGCCTTTCAGTATTTTTGCATTCTTTTATCCATTTGACTACTTTGCCACAGAAAAATGGAAGGAAAGTTCTTAAATATGTAGAGAAAAGAGGGTATGATTTGAAGCATAAACTTTTTTCGAAATGATGTTTGTTATGACTTGCCTTGCAGTGTGAACTAGTAGTCAAACAGTCACTAGTTAGGGAGCAAGACAGTAGCGTAGATCTGCATTTTTCCTGTGCCAGGCACAGTAAGGTCAGACAAGAAGATCTGAGCCAGGAGATGTGGCTGGGACAATAAATTGTTAAGACAGCTTTTTTATTGCATCATCTTACTATGACTAAACATATTGGGAAAAAAAAGTATAGTGAAAGGTCACTTTTTAATTAAAAAGATAATAATTCTGATCCCCAGTTTTATGTAGGGTTTTTAATCATGACCTCAAGAAGTGTTTTTATGAGATGTCTGTTGGTGGGATGCTGATGGAGGCCTAGCCACAACTTCACATCCCAGCACCTCCCAAGAAAGGTTCACCTTTCTTGCACATTAGAACATTTTAGATCAATGGGCTTTAATCTTTCTAAATTGGTGCACACCTACCTATGCCTTTTTCCCATGAAGTGTGGTGATCATTTAAGACATTTCACATAAGTAGATTCCTGTATAGAATAAATAAACTTGCTCTTCTTAGCTGCCTTTCACAGGCCTCTTGCTAATAGTTCCTGGGTCTTCTATGGACCATAGATCAAAAACTGCCTTGAGTTTAGATTATTCAGCAGAGAGATTCTTTACCAGCTAATGCACTTTTCCTTTCTGGTTCATCTGCATTAGCTCAATGCCACAATGTTTAGGCTTCAAACTCTGTAAGGGAATGTCTAATCAAAATAATAATAATTGATTCTCAATAGAGTTTTCAAAACCTACATTTTTGGCTTCAACAAATTGCCCATATTACAAACATACGTTTGTATTACAGAGCAGCACAAGGAGGGCCTTGACTCAGCTCAGCACTTCAGAACACACTTAAAATATGCTCAACTTCAGCTTCTAAGTGCTTTGCTCGCTTGGGACCAAAGGGTATGATCCTGGCCATGGCTGAACCAAAGGGAATCTTGCCATGTGCTTGAATCGGAGAAAGGGTGGCCCCATATGCCATATGTTTATTGCTAAATCTTACAGTTGTGCCTGTTGAAGTGAAATTGAACTAGTGGCTTCATACTTTTTGTTTGACAAAGTTTGACAAGTTCTGCTAATTTAGCCTTTTTTTAAATTACCAAATATCGGTCAGCTTAATAGCTGATTCACCTCAGAATCCTTTTCTTGAGGATTCTGTGGACAAATTACCTGACTTCTACCCTCTTATCTTCAACGTGTAGAATTCCACTGCAAGTTGACAAAGATGAAGCAAAACTTTCAATAGCACCTGTGATTTATTATGCTGAGACCCACAACTTTAGAGTCAGATGCCTAGATGCTTTGTCCTGGGCCATTGGTAGTTCTGGAAGTTTTGTTTATGGACAATTTGTGTGTCCTGAGTTGTCTGTGTGACTACCACCATCACCAGTTAATTACCAGTTCCTTCTGTGATGTTCCTTTGGTCTTCACTGAAGACCAAACCCAGCTAAGTCCTGAGAACATTTAGTTACTGCTAAACCTTTTGATTGAGAATGCCGTGCACCTTGCAAGATTGTGGCCAGAATATAGTTTATTAAAGAGTTATATTCATTCACTTTTGAAAATAAATTTTATTGATCTATTTTCAGTTTGATTTTAAGAAATGCTTTATTGCATTATTGAAAGTATTTTCTTGTTTTTTAATGGAAAATTATTAAGGTGTAGCTAATGCTTTGAAAACATTTGTGCTGGACAAAATAAGAGTGTGCTCCCTGACAGCATGTTTTACTGGGAGGTTGATCTCTGATTCACTTTTTGGCTTGGAGATGCGAACACACTCTCATTAAGCTGATGAAAAAAACCTCACATTGATTCAGTGGAAGTAAACTCAGGCCCTCAGTGAAGTGTCTTCAGGCTTTAAGCTCAGCATCTTGAAGCAGTTTAGAGTGAATTTCTCAGCTTTACAGTAGAACAGGCTGCATCAGCCTTAGCTGACCTTGGCTCCAGTGCAGTTTTCACCTCATGAATGCCATAATGCTCCTGGAAAGCCAAGAATAGACATCAAAGACAGGAAGCTAATAGTCCTGGTCATAAATTTCTTTGGCAATTCAGTCCACCTTTTCCGGAGCTCAAGACGTTCCACATCCTTTGCTACCCTCCTCTGTGCTTCAGAGTAGCCATGTAGCTGTTCTGTTTCTTTAAATAAAGCAGTTGAGGTTATTTTTCCTCATTTTCTCCCAGGGTAGAGTGAACACTCTTGGATTCCCCATTTTTTTTCATGCTCTTTTCTCTAGCTTCAGAAGTACTGTGAAAAGAGACAGCCATTTTCCATCATTTAGTCAGAAATGCTCCGTCTTCACTGAGAGGTGGCTTTTACGTAATTTCAGCCGTTGTTCATTGCTGCCGTGCTGCTCCGATGCCAGCACGCCTCGTGTTGGCCCATGGCCACACCAGCCGTTATTGGAGATCTAGACCCAGAATTGTCTGATGTTGCCTTTTAACCAAGCAAAGTTGAAAAATTGCATTGACCAAAAACTTTCTGAAGTTTAATCTGAATTTTGCAGCTGGCATCCTTTCCTTTTAAAAACACTCAAGGCTGGCACCATAAATTGTGGTTATAGAAGCAGTCCCATTAAAGCTAAAATGATTACTGGGTGCCACTGGGCTCATAGAAAATGCACTAGTCCAAGCATGGTGAGATGARGTCAGGTGATGTCAGTCAGTCTTTTTTTTTTTTTTACCCGAATTGTTGTTGCTATGAAATGACATCAAATGTAGTGACCACCCTCCCCAAAGCAGGGCGTATGGGAACAGACATACAAGTTTCTAATGGTACATTACCCTTTCTGTTGGTCAGCAACATGCCGTAGTAACTTGTCTCACAACAGTGAGCGATGAAGGGACGAATTTCAGCAAAGTGCATGTTTTGTAGGAGGCAGTTTTAGCCCTTTTTAGAAACAAAGAAATACAAAAGTTACTTCTTGGAATATATTTTTAAGGACATGCTGGAAAAAGTTTCGCCTTCAGATGTGTTGTGTGTGTCTCCTCTCCTCCCCCTCTTTCTTTCTTGCTGTTGAAAGCACAAAAAGATTTGTGTGTGTGTGAAACCTTTCAAGTGGAAGAATGGAAGTGTTTGCACTGTGCATATCCCTGCTTAGAGGCAGAAATGAATTCACATGGCTTGAGGCCTGTATTTTTTCCATTCTCAGATACCTTTTAACATCTGAGCTCTGAGACTGATGGAAAATGATTGTTGAAATTAAAACAAATAGCTGTTTGTGAGAGACCTCAGACCTGGCTGTCTACAGGGGTCAGCAAGCTGTGCGGCAGACTTTGATAGTGTCTTTTCTCTTCTAGAGAATGACAGGAAGCCTAAGCTCTGTGGTTTGCCCCAGTGAAGCCCAAGTCTGGCATAAATGCAGCTCTCCCTTTATCTCACCCATAGAGGAAGAAAGGATAAAGGTTAATGTTGGTGTTTTTATGAGGTTACTGCTGGTTTTGATCAAGAAGATARCGCTGCCATGGCTTTGAGGCTTTCCTGGGCTAGTGTTTAATTATGTCCAGTGTATCATTACATAGACTGTTTTATTATGCTATTACTTCTTCCCGAATTTACCTTTCAGAATGACTCCTAACTGACATACACCAAATTTACAGCATACAAAACTAGCTTTGGAAAGGAGAGGCTTAGAGTTCATTCAAAATCTCTCACTAACCACTAAGTTAATATTATGCATCAAAGGAAAAATATTCTAAATAACCTGACACTGTTAAAGTTTGTATGTTAAGCTGTAGTACTTCAGAAATCTTATGTGGATTCATTAGGTGTTAAATCTTTGAAAGGTTAAAATCCATTCTGTGTGAACTGTTGCTTGGTGTTTCTGTCATGTGAATGTTTCTAGAGGACACTTGAGCAAGCAAAGAAAATGTACCAAAAAGGATATTTTAAAAAATAATCTGGTTTTAATGGTTTCTTTTGTAATCTCAACTGGTATGCACAGGGAACACACAATTCTCCCCCCCAGACTGAGGGGGGGGGAGAACCTATGAACAGAGGTTTTTGCTAATATTATACTAAACCATCAGCGGACATAATGAGCACAGCTATGTTGGTTCATACTTGGTGATGAYCTGGACTTCTCTTTCTCTGTGAACTGTGTATGCAGTGTGACAGAGGAGYGAGCCACCACTGAAAAGCCAATATCACAGTTACTAATCAGCGGTCATTTATCTTAGTGCCATGTGAGATGATAAATGTTTCCTCCCATATTTAATATCTCCCTGATGTAGCTTTGTGGCAGATGTTGTGATGACTTCTGCAGTATAGGATGCAAGGGATGAAAAGATCTGTTGAGAATACAGGGAAAATGTATGTGCAGTTGAGTTAGGGAGAGAGATGAAGGAAGATGCTCAGGGATTGATTATACTCCCATGATGATACTATTGACTGTACGGAGGATGGGATTAAGCTCTTTCTGCACAGTACACTGTTTTTATCGTTCAATATCTACTTTCTTAGAGACTCAGCAGAAAGCTTATTCACCTTTTAAATCTCACATAGCCCCCTTACCTAAAACTTAAACAGGATTTAAGTGATGCATAGGACCTGCTCAGGGTGTACCATGCCTTTAGGTTGGGTATTTACCTGGTAACAATGTCGTCTTTACTGTGCAGGTCTAAAAGTGCTGAGAAGACTTGGGTAGAGCGGCAGGATGAAGGCACTGGGTAGAATTTGCTGTGTTTCTTGTGCATAGGGTGTTATTATCACAAAACTAAGAGGACTCAGGATAGACACTGTGGACGTTAACTTTGTCCCCTTTTTTCGGTGATACTGTTCATTATTAATGTAAAAATACTGGACAACAGAGAAACCTAGTACCAGTCTAGTAGAAAACAAATGGAAAGCTGCACAGTATATTGTACTGATGTAAGTAGAACTATCTGCATATAATGTGATTTTATTTATTGTTGTTTTTGTGTAGAGGAGAGTGCGTATTCATGACTGTGGATATAACCTTTGTTTATTTGTGTAATGTATTTTATTTCTTTTATGACTTGGTCATTTAAAATATCTACATTCATTGGTGTCCTTTGACTTTTTACTCTGTGCRTTTTCTTTCACACATTTTAAAAATGCAAGAATACCACATAACCTAAATTGTAACAAAATGTTTCCATTAAAGACATAAGAATATGTTATCACCTGTTTCCATGGTGTCTTTTGTCACCTGTTTACTACATTCTTGGTCTGTTTCATATAGAGGGTACTATCAAATGGTATGGAGTTAATAACAGGAGGGTTATTCTGGTTCTAAGATACCATATAAACCCCTGATTTTAATGATGATTAGCAACTGATTAAATCAGGAATCAATCTAACCTTTCTTTGGGAAGAAAATTCCCCCTGGTATTTAAGGTCTGGGAAAGGTTTTAATCAGTATAAACAAACTTTGGATATTTTTCTACTTATTCTCAGTCCTCCTGAAATGCAATTAAATAGGAACCAAATTATTTAAATACATTGGAACCTTAACTAGTAAGCATTAATTTTTATAGCCTGCAGAGAGGCAAAATTTAACATTTTACTAAGCTACAAGTTCATTTCTTTGCAGCAATCTTATCAAATTGGGGGAATTTAATTCTGTTTCTTTCCTGTGCTATTAAATACAGTCTTCAAATTACCCTGTTTTGTCTAGCCTTCTGCTTTCTGTATGCATGTGTCTCTTGTAGCAATGTTGCCAAATATAAGATTTGTGCTTGAGAGTATGCCAGGCCTTTGTAATCTAAAATAACTTGGAAAGGAGTGTGAGGAAGAAGTATCTGATCACACTCGTATCAAAACTACAAGTACTGAGAATTCACTGGAGAGTTGATAGAGAGATGGAAACATCCTCTGGGTTAACTATGGACCTAAAATCTTTCTGCAGTCCAGGAAAGAAAAAAGCAAAGAATAAAAATACAGGCTTGGAGAGGCCCATTCAGTTAGGGGAGGGTTGAGCTACATTCCTAGCTCCAATGCCTTTCACTGGTAAATGTCTAAATATGTCACTAAATTTAATTAACTCAATAGTGCCAACATGGAAATTAATATTACCAGTTGGTATAGCTGATTAAAGGTGCAAAGAGATTAACTTTCTGAAATTGTAAAAGATACACCTAATATATTTTAGAATTGAGATGATTTTAAATCTGCCTCCTCAGAGATACACATMTAATTGTATGAATGATGTACAGATAGAAATTACTATTTCTCCAGCTTTTGGTTGATGGTTATGCTCTCATGTCTTCATCCCATTGCAAACAGGTATTCTCTGGAAGTACCTAGTGATTTTCCACTATTTCTATATAAAGCATTGTAGAAAAAATTGTGCAAGTAGTGTTTTGCGTTCCTGATAACTGCAGTAATCATTAAAGGTGTTTTGTGATCTTTTCAAAAGTGCACATTTTGCATGACTCATTTCCAGTCTCTTCTAGCAATTTAAGATTCTAGTCAGGATAAACTGGAGATTAGTTTACTGATGTTTACTAATATTCTAAGTTTGCTAGAACTGAGATCAGTAATGATACATGCTTTACTGCTGCTATTTTGTAGGGATACATGCCTAGGGAAGACAGCAGGAGAAACTTTTGACATCTTGCSTTCATAGACAGCAATGGAAAAAATCTCATCAGCTTCAATAAAATAAAGTTTTCACTCAGTCTTGGGAATATGGCATGAGAGATTATTGACTGAATTTATGTTCAGTATATGACCCTCAGGCTATTGGTGCATGTCCAACGTATCATTACCTTCACAGTGGCAGGACTTTCTTCCATTGTCACTGGGTTTTTTTTCTTTTTTAATAGCTTACCCTTCAAAATGAATGCTTGAGATATGTATGATGAATTGTGTACATGTATACATACATCAACATTTATGAAACAGTTCATCCATAAATGTATTGGGTATCTTTTTGTCAGAGAGTATCAGACAGTCTGACAAGTAAAAATTTCACTTGGTGAAATCACTTATGGCAATTGATCTTCAGTGGTAGCAACTTTTGGATATCATTCTAGATATCCTGTAACCTAGCTGGACACATTTTTGTGGCTTTCTTAGGAAACTATGTCTTGAGGATCATTCATCACATTTCTGAAAAATTAYGGTGGCATTTGAGCCAAATCTTGGTCTTGAACCTCAGCCAATGTTTTCTTGAGTTGAAAGAGCACTGCCAATAAAACGTAGTTGTACAACTGACAGAATCTCTTTTGTTGCCTCCTAGGAATAACCATAATTTACAGTCTGTAATGCCAAAAAGGGTCTCCCTGTGTACATATGCTACTCTTCSTAAATTTTCCTGAGTCATCTTAGARTTGGTTTGATGGTCTTCAGTCCTCTGCCTCAGAAAAAAAAAATCATAGTTCCCTTTCTATAAGTAACTACTCTGTCCAAGTATTTGTTCTGGCAGTGCAGTGCTTTATTATCAGTGTCTATTACTTCTTGATACTGCCATTCAATTTACACAATAAACCCCTGCTTTCAAATTTTACATGTACATACAGTTCAGAAACTAGCTGATGGCAAAAATTGTAACCATATATTTATGTTTGTCCAGGACAGGGGACACAGGAAGCTGATGTCTATGGAAGCCCTGTTCTTCTCTCACCTATATTTCTACRGTACCAAAGCAGACAATTTCCCCAGCCTGCTCTATTCCTAGTACTCACTGTGTGAACACCCACCAAAGACCAACTACTACTGTGCTGTCTATGAGCCAGCAATCTTCAGTACCAGCAAGCTGGTTATTTCTCCTTCCGTCTCCCTTTTGGGGTCTAGCAGGCTAATAGTACGCTTAAACCATACAAAACATACAGGAAAAGCAGTGCTTGTGCCTCTTCCTCCTACCTCTTGCCTAGTGTTAGAATATTWGTGGAGAAAAAACAGTGTTCTCGATTTGGATCAGGGATAGAACTGCAGTTTTTCTGCCTCCTGAGAGAATAATTGAAACATGAATGCTATTTGTGAACCAGTGTCTTGCTGAACTCATTTACTGTCATATAAAAAATGAAAACGCCTCAAGTAAAGACATCTAAAAATAATTTTCCCATAATCTAAATGCCTAGGCTACCAGACTACAGCAGGCATTTCTCACTTCTTATTTTTCTTGCTGCAGGAGAACAATTTTTTTTTGTTATTTGGCCTTCAAAGGGAAAGAGTGAGAAGACAGACTATACACTATAGCACAGGGGCCATTCTGACAGCAACATGGATTTGTGGATTTAAATCCTTCTTCAAACCGAACAGAAGAAAGATATGATCTGGGGCTTGTTACAGCCCTGGTAACTAGTATTTATTAAAAGGACAGTAGTAGGAACAGTCCCTCTCAGTGTTAACTTACGTGTCCTGGCCAAATATGTGCCTGAATCAAGGACTGGACTAATGTCTCTGACATCTGAAGGGGAAAGCTGTTCTCAYGATGAAGAAGTTCAGATAGTGAGAAAGTCCTGACAGCACTGTCATTGAACTTGCACACATGTATAATATGCCCCTGCTGAAGAGGATTGCCAGTAAGGATTATGTTGAACTATTGCTCAGGCAGCCTTAAAGTTTGGAGTATGCTGAGACYCCTCCGCAGTACTTATCTCCATATGCAGGATGGAGGGTCTAGAGGAGGAATTCACAGCCCCTGACTAAATCCTTTCATGCAAGATTTCTTCAGAATAAGGGAAGGGATCCCTCTTGCTCCCATTTGATTACTGCAGTGTTTCATGGGATATCAGCTGGAATAACAGCTTAAGAAATACCTTTCTTTCTTAAGAAAAAACATTTAAGAAGTAGTTTCGTGCTCAGGCATCAAAGGAACAGGTCCAATGAAAAGGGATTGATAAACCCCCTCAATTAGGTTAGGGGGAACAAAAAACACGGCAACAGCCTKATGAGTACAGGAAATGAAACTGGAGGAATTAGGCTACTGGGTAATGACTAGAAAAAGGCATATTATAGATCTAGGAGATCAGGGCTTTACTCTCTGTTCTCAGAAGAGATTTACCAGAGCAGAGGACTGGCCAGTATCCAACCTCCTACCCTCCTGGGATAGAGAGAAATGAGGCTTTCTACTGGGTCCTGGGCAGTTTTAGGGAAGAAATAATGGAGTCTGTCAGGAAGGCACCAAAAGGTTTAAAGAATGTGGACTAGTCTCTGCCTTTTTTCGTGCCTTCTTAAACAGAAATAAACCTCAGAACCACCTGGGATTCACCCAGCACTAGTTATAAATAGGAGTAACGGAGTAAAGACATCAAACAAAGGAAAATGTAGGCTATGTATGAGGAAAAATTGCATAACAGTGTAATCTATTAGCCCTCAGGCACCCCTCCCAAAGGGGGTGGAGGTGGAATTTCTGTTGCTCAAAGCATTAAAACCCCAAGCCCTTGGGAGTGTGCTGCAGGAACAATCCTGCACTGACTGGAGGGAGGATGAGGTGATTTAACTGGTGGTCATTTCCACCTCCAAATCCCTTTTATGTACATGCCAGGATGCCTTTAGTGACAAGCTGCAGTTCAACGCCAGAGCTGAAAGCAGCCTGGACACAGTTCGAGAGAGTGATTCAGAAGAAGTAGACAGGAAAGGAGGTATAGAAACAGGGGCGGGGGGGTTAATTTGACTGAGACAAGCCAAAGTCCATAAAAAATTTTCCAGTTCAGTTTGGGATGGGAACTGAGGCTGAAACAAAGAAAGAGTGGTTAAGTGATCCCATCATTCCTTGACTATTTATAAATGCATGTCACATGTCAGTGGCAAGTATTAAAGCCTCATTAATATTGCTTTCCTTAGTCAAGGCCTGACAAATTAATGTAGATATTAAGGACTTCTGCCTCCGACACAGATACCACTGCTCTGTAAGACCCTCACCTGGGTCTGACCAGGGGAAATTCTTCCCCTGCCTGAGCTGCAGCTGAAACAAAAGTTTCCATCAGCACCAGCACCAAACACTTAATTTCCTCCTCCCTACAGCTCCCCCTTCTCTGCCAAGGAAATAAAAATGAAGGAGAAATAACCTTTCCTAATCCTGAATCGTCTGCATAAGAGATCATGTTTTATTTCACCCCTTTACATTGTCAGTCCTTTCTATAGTTCCTCCTTTCATCACTTGTTTTCACTTTGTCATTTTTTCCCTTTATTTCTTCCATCGTCCTCTCTAGTCCCTCTACTCCATACCCAAACTCCTTTCTTCCCTCTGCCTGCCAGTTTTCCTAAGAAGTGCTTGATTTCTGCTTCTTTAAAGCTATTTTTAAAATTGTTGTTKTCTTGTTTTGAAGAGTCCACCCTGGATTGTCCACTCCTGGAGAAAAGGCCTCAGCCAAGCCGGCAGCCTGAGGCAGCAAATCTCTGTCCAGAGGCCTYTCCTTCGGGTCCACCAGCCTGTGATGAAGAGTGCTGCATTCTGCTCCTTCGTCGCTGATTTCACCCCCTTACTGCTGCAGGGACTGCTACTGAGGGAGAAAGTACCTTTCTATAATGCTATGGGACCCTGAGTTTATTCCTGGCTCAGAGCAGAAATGTRAATAACCACAAACAACTGCATGCCTTCAGAGGACATTGCTTATGTCACCTGTCCATTAGCATACCACACAGTGTCATGATTTTTTTTTTTTCRTAAAAGATAACACAACTTTTCTTAGGACATTTTGAAGATTTTTTTTTTTTTTTAGTAGAAATAACTGTCTTCTCTCTGATGTCTCAGAGCCTATCCTCCCAGACTGGAAGAATGATCAAAATCCAGTTCCAATATTGCAGCCTTCAATCCCATACAGACCACCTGTTGAAAATAAAGTTTATTGTCTGTCAAACAAACATTATTAGGAGGCTGTGTTCTGCTAGAACATAATGTACCTAACTTGGCAGGCTAATGTTAACAGGATAGTACCATTGTAGAGGGAGGAGGCAAGGACACACCCACAYGTATCCCATGATGCCAGCACAATTCTTCCTATTCCTACAGGCCTGTAAAATTTGAAGCTCACTCTGTTATGTGTAGACCTACGGTCTTGTGTTTAGGCAGCAAAGAGACCTACATCACAGGAGAAGATCTTTGAACCCTGATAGTAACTACATCTCATATAAAGCTTCACAAGGGTAAGAAAGTCCTATGCAAACATTAACCATCACGCACCGCACGGCATTGACAATGAGCAGCGCTGCCTCTCAAAGAATGTTTTAATGTTCTGGCTGAATGCCAGCTCAGTTTTCCTTGCATAGTAAGTTCTTCGACTGAAACTCTACGTAAGTCGATATGTCCCGTGACAGATCAGGCATCTGATGCATTTCTGTTGTTGATTTGGCTAGATATTGGACCTGACTATGGGTCAAACCCCATAACTCACTTGCATCAGAATAGAATGGGCTGGTCGGGTTAAAATGCTTCCAGATGCAGCAGTCAAGGCTTTGAAAAAGGACTGGTGGTTTTAAATCGCTCAGTTCAGGGGGTGCCTAATTTGAGATACTTTGATGTAGTTTGACTTTTCCAGTGGCAAAGCCTTACTCTGAAAAAATCAGATCTACTTTAGATTGACTCAGGCAGGCCCACATATAAACAATTCATCCAAATTCACTAATAATTTGGAAAACAGGAGTATTAAAAAAAAAAAAAGTCAGCCCCCAAATCCTCTTCAACCCCCAAATCCTTAGTTACTACACTAAAAAGCTGATTATGATGTCCTTTTTTTGGTAACTGGTTTCTTCTCACTAGTAGTTTTGCAAATGCACATATTTGGAAAACMCTGAAAACAGGAAGAAAACTGTATAGGAAAGTTTGAAATACTGAAAAAAAATCAACCCCAGAGAAATTATTTTTAACGAAGTTAAATACTAGTATAGAAACATATGTGCTTCTTTCATTAGAAAGTCAAGAATGATCCTAATTCTTTCTCTTTTTGCTGTTGAGGATTGACAGAAGTATCTCCTGGAATTCCAGAAGCCCTGCCAGCCTTGTGGAAGTAACAAACCTGAAGTAATTGCTTGACTAGCACCTGTATTCAAAATGCAATCTGAARGAGGGTTTTCAATCAAAAACATCACCTCTCAGGTCTGCAGCTCTGATAATTTTAAATGCCCACATATTTACGTTACATTTACCCTGCTCCAGTGCTCTGTGTTTCATATGTTGCTTMGGCTTCCTTGTGGTGGCAGGGCTAACTAGATTAATTCGTGATTCCCAAGAAAGTTAGTGTCCTAGGTGGGAGGCAGGAAGCTGGGCAGCTTTGCAAACTATCTGTCTTGTTCTAATGGAGAAAATTGTTCTCTATTGTGGTTACAGTTTAAAAATCAATTACTAGATATATATATATATATATGTTATACTAGCTAAATACTGCATTCACTGCAACTTAATAAATCTGGCCAACTTGTATCAATGCATTCTCATGCACAACACATTGTCTTCTGTTAGATCCTGCCATATATACATTGGAAACAGAGCTAGGTTGTGTCTCTATTTTCAAAGAGTCAGGGCTAAATGCTTTGTATGCCATAAAAATCATACCTCCTCTGTAGATTTACGCATTTCTCTCCAACGTTTGGAGAGAAAATTAAYAGTTGAGAAGCAACAGTTCTTAATGGAAATGAGTGCTCTTTTCTCTTCCCTGACCATCCTTCTTTGCACAACCCTCTTTAGGGTTTGTAGTATTCAGAAGAGGAAAACACAGCTCTTAGAATAAAGGACAATCTTTAGAAATTGTTCAAGACGTGATCTACCAAAATAATTTGGTAGAATTATTTCCACTGTTCCACCACTGAATTTAGCCCTTAAGACACACGTGCAAGATTTCTCACAAAGACTTGTACRTAACAAAATACGTTCAAGGGTGAAAGACTTTTCAACACCTATTCCAAGTTCTGAAACTTCTTGATATGCTTGTCGCCATTCTTACTCCTGATTTGATGATCACGTATGAAAAGCTTTATACGTGAGGTTGATTGAAAAATGTTCATCCGCACTGTGAAAAAGACTCTTGAGCCCTGCTCATAATGCTCTTTCTTTCAAAACCTTTGAATGACGGTTACATCTTCTTGAATAAAAAAAATCTTTTTTGTCAGTCTTTTTTTTTTWAAAAAATCTATATTGTCTGCAAGGAAAATAGTCCTTTTTCTTTTGAACAGCTCTGTTTTGAAGCAAGTAACACAAAGAAATTACTTAAAGGTAAGGTAAATATATGAAGTAATGTTACCTTCACTATATTTTACTGAAAAACACTCGAAGTTTCAACCAAGAGTTTTGTAGCAACGTTAAACTTAAAGGAAGGGTTTCTGTAATTAAKGGCCTTATTATACCTTCCCCTGCACTTGCCTGGTTTACTAAAGGAATGAGATTATGCACTCCAATAGTTTGTCCATTGGTGGCAAGTTTTGAAACAGCTGGCTAATTTCAACTACTTTTGACAGAGGGGTGGAGGGGTCTGAAAGATACTTGGAGTTCAGAGATTTCATGCAAATGGATGGCTAAATACAGGGAGGCTGTAAGAGTGAGCGGGAGAGAGAAACAGCTGAAGGTCTCTACTGATGGAATCAAAGCTGGGTTCAGCATTTATCATCTCTGTTGGCCTGATGCTAGCCAATATAAATCCATACACTGAGCGGGCGGTCAAGCATGTTGTCCCAGTTCCATTTCACAATAACAGTTTTGAATGGTAGTATAAGTTGGAGTCATTATTTTTCATTTGGCACTGAAATAAACAGAGGAAAAGGACAAGGAAAGGGAAGGGTAAATATTTTTGCAAAACACATCTAAAACACTAATGAACATTAAATCATTTCTACAGGAGTTTGCAAATCAAAGGAAACAAGGAAGAAACCCTCCTAAGTTTGTTAAATTGAGAACAACTACACTTATTTTTGTTTTTCTACTATTATCTGGAATTTTCCTTGTTCCTAATATTATCATTATTACCTCACATTTAAGCCTATGCTAAGTGTGATTTAACACAGAGGACAGAAAACCAGAGAGGTCTGGTTTTCAGTATCAGAGGTGTCTTTGTTGTGGAAAGTTGTYAGCTCCCAAACGTTGTCTACACTGCATAGATCTGTGTACTTTGGCAGGTTTATAGCTCAGAATCTAACTCCCTAGAGACTTGCTGCAACTTGTAAACCCATAAGGAATTTTTCAGGCCAGTTCTACATYCTAATTCATTCATGAGAACAGATCCATTATAAGATTTTCTAAAGGCATTTTCAAATACTTGCTCTTTTTTTGTCACTTTTGCAGTAACAGTGATTTGAAACACTGAAAAAGGTGTCAGGTTGGCGCCTTGTACCAGATAAATTTCTCTCTGGATTTCAAGGTTGAATTCCTAAAGCTTTGGTCCTGTTATCTGAGATGCAGAAAAATAGAAAGGACAGAAAATATTTCAGCATTTGTTCCTGGCTTTTTTCTTGGATTATTTCTAAATGTACTGCTTGCCCTCTAAGTCAAACGCCTGTATCAGCTGTGCAGCTGGACAAAATACTTCCAACTGAAAAGGGCAAAAAAAGTGAACCAAATAATCATCAAATGAAACATTTAATTTTGTGTTAAGCAGTAGAATTCAGATAACCCAAAACATTTTGGAGTTTTTTATTTGATCATTTGCTGGGAAAACAACCTGTTTTAATTTCATTTTGGTCTGATTCTGTCTCTGCAGGTGTTTTCAGCTTATTTAATTAATCACTAATAAAGCAAAAGCATGAATTGGGCTGTATATTGCAATATCATTTAATCCCATTCTTTCATTAAATATCTAAAATGTTCCCATTTTTTCAGGGGAAAAAGAATCAGCTTCTTTTTTGACTAGAGATTATTCAGGAACTTCCAGTACTAGGAATACGTAGCTCAGTCAATTATTTTACACTTTGTCCGAGGATTATAGCTTCTTTGGCTGCCTGGATTACTTGGCTTGGATATTTTATCTTTTTTTCACATCAGTGGCTTCCAGTCTTCCCCTCTTACTGTTTCATGTTTACTTTCTCATCTCTCCATCCTCTACAACCTTTTCTTTCTACTATTAAAGCCACATATACAAATTGGTTTTTCGAAAGACACATCAAAACTTGACTTATTCCTGAATGCCAAGAGAACATTGCAAATGATTTCAGACACCATTCCAGCAGGCCCATTCAGCATGGAAATGGGGCTTGCATTCRCAGGGTAAGATGTACATCAGGACAGAAAGAGGATAGCCAAAGCATTGCTGTACTGTAACAATCCCTGCCTAAGAAATCGCCCAGAGGGGGGGTGTTGCAACTGGCAACACCTTGAAGCCCTGCAAGATCTTCCAGGGCGTCTCTGTTCCTGCCCGAGGTGAGGGAAGATGGAGGTGATTTACTGATGCAGCTGATCCCTTCGCTTCCTCGCAGGGCTCCAGCACACCTGCAGTGCTCTCTCGCTGGGAGTGTGAGGGACCAGGAGACACTATGAAATTAGCCTCTGGAGGACTGACTGCCAAATGATTCAAACAGCATTGTATAAAAGCACGTTTCTGATAAAGTATTTACACACCAGTTTATAGTGTTTTCATGTAACCCATACTTCCTCCTATTCTGTTCTGGTTCATTTACCCTGTCCACAGCTATAGTATGGAAGAGTGTTCAGAGAGGGTGTGATTACATCTGTTTTATCAATACACACCATTCTGTGGAAACGGGACCAGCAATTAAAATTAAATTATGCTGCTTTTCCCCTTTGAAATCATTGATGAGAAAAATAATCCAAAAATATTATCTTAACCTTTTGCTAATATCACTGTGAACCTTTGGTTTAAGGTCTCTTTATTTAACTGTTTAAAAGAGGAAGTGATAACAAACGTTTCAAGTAACATTGTTCCCAACAACGTAGGAACTCTGTCTCCAAGCAAAATACTTAACCACTTCTTGTTTACAAGAGGTATTTTCTGATGTTCTTTTCTGGTCTGAAAAGGTCCAAAACTCACACCAAAAAAAAGGAGAAGCACCTTTTTTGAACTCACAGATAAAATCCCCCACTTTCATTGTTGCTGGTCTGTACAGAGGCAGAAGAGAAGACAAGAAAAGTACCCAAAAAATGCATTTTCCCATAGAATTGCTCTGTGGAGCACATACATAAGCACAAGTGAAGCTAAAAATACCTAGCCACATTAAATTGCAGATAAATTAGAGCCTTCTGTAGTTGAGAAATACTTGATTTAGCTGATGTTTCTAACGAGACTTTTAAAATTGAATTGACATAAATAAATTAATGCTGCAAAGTATTTGGTACATTGTTAACTAAATTAACTTCTTTAATTTAGAAGAAAACTACACGCACTATTAAGTGATTTTTGCACAGTGCTGAATGCTACTTTTATCCACATTCCCCCCATGAAACTGATGGAGCTGACTGGGAGTCAAAGTGGCATGTGAGAGGAATCATCACTTTTATTTTGATTTCCTTATCAAGGCACATCTAGGAACCTGCACATTCAAAAGATTTTGATCACTCATCTTTAGTTACAGAAATAGTACTGCTGCAATCAGAGAAGCAAGTGCCTCATGGGCTTTCCTGGCCTGTGGAGTGCATGCTAAAAGGACTCTGCACTTCTGGAGGGCATAGAGCTTATGAAACCACTAAATATTACCAGTTGAAACAATTTGTAGAATTTATGTTTCTAACGTGGAGACCATAGATGGCCTGCAAAATTCAGTTGCTTCTTCAGTTTTCTGCAGCTGTCCTGGACAGTTGCTGGATCTGGTCTCAGGTGGGAGTCCTCTGTTGAATGCTTTCTGACAAATGGACAGAAAGACCCTTGTTTAGTTGTTTTCCTCCTTGCAATGGAAAGAAAATTCACTCTACCAGCTAGTTTGAGGAAATCGGGGTGGGGGGCAGGGGACAGGGGAGGAAAACTTCTAAAGAAGGTGATATTTAGCATTTTTAATGGTGAGGAAAACATGCCAGCCTAACAGTCTGACCACTGGTATTCAGCGTAAAAGACAAAACTAAGGAACGTTAATTTGTCTGGGGTTTCAGTTCTTCCCTTGCGTAAGGCAGTAAGAGTAATTATAGCAAAGTCAATAAGGCCACTCAATTGACTTGAAAGAAGGTTTCATTTTTAAGCCTGGATGTGGATGTTGGGTTAATATCAAAGTTCTGTAACTATAGCTGGGGAAAGAAACCAGGGAGGCTGACTCTTCCTGGTGAGAGACATGACTTTTATCATCGCTRGTGAGAAATGTGTGCATTACTCAAGAGAATAATAATAATGAGAAAGAAATCAGATTTTCCAAGGGATCTTTTTAGTTCATAGCATTTACCCTGTGTTCAGCAGTGATCAGACAGTTTAAAGAAAGCTGAGAAAAATCTCATCAGGTAAAGACTTCCCAGAGGAGGAATTTTTCCCAATGTGTATTAGTTAGTAATTATTTTGTGTCCTGGAGCAAAGGATTCATACATAAACATAAATCACAATGCCTATATTAATGTCAGATTCCTATTTGAATTCATGCTGTTATGTGTCTGTGAAAAAATAGTATTTTCTATGATGGGTTTCCAGAATATTACTGTCAGATATTCCTGTGCCTTGGGTACTTTTGAAAAGCAAATTAGAACAAATTACATAGTTAATCTGTGAAAATGGGCTGTGACACAATTAAGAAATTGGCTCTTTGGCCCTTTTTCCTGTGATAAAACACTACAATGCGTCTAGGTGAAGGTTGCACGGTACATTGCACACCTAACATGAAAAGCAACAAAAGAAAAACTGCAGGTTGTACATATCTTTTACAGCTTCCCTGAGAAAGATACTTCAACACTTAACAAACACAGTATGAACCTGGCAATGATCACAACCGTAACTCTGTCCCAGGGCAGACTCCTGTCAGCTCCCTACTGCTCTGACTCACTTGTGACTCTGCACAGCTCTGAAGAGTTGTACTTGGAGATTGGAATACTGAAGGATTACTGTTGACTGGATTTGCATTACTGGAATATCTATATGACCTGCAAAATCTCCTGCAATTTCTTCTTCCTCATACTGCTTTATCTCAGCATGGTGAGAACCCCTCCTGCAATTTCATTAAGAGAGCCAGACTAGAGTAGGAAGATGAAAAGTCTGACTGGTAAATGATGCTTTCCTCACTCAGATAAAAATTCTTGTTTTTAAGCCAGATTTAGAGTTTTCACAAGAGTACATGGACATGAAGCAATGCATCTTTATTTTTGCCAGCACCTTGTGTCATAAGAAATCTGTCTAGCCATTCCAGGAGGAATTTTGGAGGTGATTATTTCTCACATAATTTTTCAGTTTTAAAATACTTCTCACTTTCAYGTGAGTAGAAAGAAAATGATAGTCAGGCCAGCAAGCCATGCAACAGAAAGTTGACCCTGACGGTGCTACCCTTAATCAAGCTGAAGTGCTAACCATTTCTCATAGAAATTATTTCCTGTCTGCTGGACATATTCCCACAGCACTAATAGAGAGCTGGTATATTGCTCTAATTGAAAAAACTTAAGTTGTCTAGGAGGCTTGCTTCGTATAAAATGCAACACAGAACATTTACTATCAGATAGCAGAAAATATAGCAGTAAATCCAAACATGTCTATGTTGCTTTCAGCTTTTAAAAAAAAAAAATGTTTCATGAACGGAAGAACTAATAAATGCTGGTTGCAGTATGCAGTATGCTAGCTTTTTAATAACCCTGACTCCCTGACCCTTTCACAAAATCACTCTTTACTCTCTCATATTTACCTTAAAGCATCTCATTCATTTTCCACAGTACTTCCTCTCTTTCCCACCTTCTCTAATGCCTGCTTATGCAGAAATTAATGCCTGCCGTCATGCGTTCAAATCCAAACAGGTATTGCCCTGCAACTTTTCTCTTGGTGGTGGCAGCATTAATCCATTGATTTTCAGGAAATGAAGAGGAATGTAATTTCTATTCCCTTATGAAATGTGCTTGAAATCAGCCAACGGATTCAAAAGCTGTTAGTGGAGTGTCAGATGGACTCTCAGACAGATGTTATGGATGGTTAAGAAACAACACTAAAAAACTGAGGCTGGAAAAATAACACACACATTGTACACTCCTAATGTTAGAAGTGTGATACTTACACTGCCTGCACAACATAAATACATACATCTGTTGAGGAAGGAAATGCCTATTTTAATGAATATTTCCACATATAAATACCTGCATCTAAGTACATATGAGTTACTTTCATATTTAGTGGGAGTACATGCAAATCATCCGGGCACCACTTATAGTATACAGACTTCAATGTATAGCTGTTTCTCAAATCTGCTGTGTATTCATTCATGAGTATTTGAAATGCATTCTACAGCATTTAGGCAGGCCAGTCTTTTTGTAGCAGTACTGATCTAAATCAACCCTAGAGCCAAACTTAAGTCTATTAAAAAAATCTAGCTTCTTGTCCTCAGGCAGAGATTTACTGAGTACTGATCAAAAGCTATTACCCTATTGYGCAATCAGAAACCCCCTATCTCGGGTAATGCAAATTTGACAACACATTTACATATTTGCAAGCATCCTTTTCACTTCATTAAAAAAATGGAAGAAAAAAATTGAAGGGGCTGACTTTAAGTGAAAAGGGGACTTATGCAAAGTGTGTCCCCTCAGGAAACTGGTCAAGCCACCCCTTTTGGACATTCTTGAGGTTGCTGAGAATAGTAAAATGATTATTCTGTTCCTCCCTCTGATTTTGGTGCCTAMTCACCCCTTTCTGAGAGCTGAAAGCCTGTGGTCCCTGATTTTAGACACTGTGATTAGTACAACAGCCAAAACTCGCCAGTGTCTTAGCATACCATTCACAGAGTTCCCTTTTGTGGGCAGTCTGACTTACAGTTCATGTCTTCAKGGATGCATGATGGTGGAAGCAGACAGACACAGGCCTTGAAAAAGATCCAAATCTATTAATCTTTTCTTCTGGTAGCATAAGCAATACCCAAATCCAGACAAACAATAAGCCATCTGTATATATTTGCCTGCTTCAGTTTCCTCATACTTAAGCATTCTTTGGGGTTAAGTCACTCTTCTAAGGAGTTCAGCATTTTCTCCTTCCTACTGTATTTTGACTTTTCATTCAAAGCACAGAGCTGAAACAAGCTCTCTAAACTACTCTTAAATGTCCACTAGGAAAAAAAAAAAAAAGATGTTTTCTTTTATAACTTACTTTATCTTGACAAGCTGACTAACTTTGTTTAGTTTCTATGATGTCCTGGGGAGCTCAGACATGAAGAACTAGTTTGTCGTGAGCAACAGTTCTCTGTAATGCCATTTGAATGCATAATCATCAAAAGTTTAACATATTATCATTATCTTCCGTTATTATCCCTGTAACCAGTGCAAGATTTTTTCTTGACATTGCTGCTGATATTTAACTTACTAGGGGGGCAAGAGACAACAGTGAAAGCAATTGAGCTCCACCTCCAAAATAGATGTTGCAAGCTGACAAAATCATGTGCATATGGAGAGCTCATTTCACATGGACATTTTCAGTGACCTTCTTTGCTACCCTATTGCAGAAGTGATATTCTGCAATAACTCTGTCTACATGGCCAGCTGTTTCCTACTTAATTTCTACAACAATGGCATAAAGACAGCAGGGGCCTATTTCAAAGTAAGGACATAGCATTCTGGGCAGGAATCCTATGGCGCTTTTTCCAGATAGTAAGCTAGCTGTCCGTGTTCTGGACCCTCTCTTGTGGTTATATAGCAGAGCCAGCTGGAATCAGCCAGAACTGCAGGACTTGTGGTCAAACTACACATTTCCACTGGTTCATCTCCTTTTGCTGTACCAAAACATTTTCAAGTTGCTGTCAGCTAGCCTGAAGGCAACTCTTCTGTCTGCCATGCCCCTAGGAGCCTCTCATACAAAAAGGTTGAGATCTCCACACTGAATGATTTATCTCTAGAAAGCACACACCATTTTGACAGGTCATTTAGCAGTTCAAATGAGGTGATGGCACTGGGAAGAAGACGAGAATACTAAGAAGGAATGAACTGTTTCTGAAATAATTTCATTTTCTGAGCACAGGAAAAAGGCAGAATATGCTGGGAAAGCACTGTGCTGCAGTCATGCTTAGTGGAGACAATAAAAATATAAGTACTACGACAATCTCTGTTCTTAGGATCTCTGCCGTGCCAGTCTTATGGCTATAGGAGCAGCACAGCAGCGTAGGCCATAAAACATAGAAGGCATGGGAGATTCTTGGTGGCTTTACATCCTTGTTCCCATGTGATATTGATGTATTAATGGTACCCATGCACCCATACTTCACCTGCTGTACCAGGATGAAATGTTCTAAAGAAATGTGGTTAAAGAGATGTTTCTCTCTAGTTTTTGATGGCCTGGTTGCTCAGTATGGCAGCTTCTCCAACACCAGAGTCACAAACTCATGTATMCATAGAAAAAAACTGGGACATTGCTCCAAAAACCACAGGGGATGCTCACAGTCTTTAAATAGTTGCTATTGTTTTGGAAAAAAACATCTTACCTGCCATTCCCTTTGCCCCTGAAGTCTTTAAGCAAGAGTCCTTGCACAGTAAGATGTATTAGTTTTTCCTGAGAAGCCACAGGTTGACAGCGGAGTGTGCATTTAAGGGACTGAGCAGGAAAAGAGAGTGCTTAAGTGGATGACTTTGAACACTACCTCCCTTCTGAGCGCTTGCTTGCTTGCTCTAGTTTCCATTAATTCTGCTTGATGAAAACAAAGGACAGCATTTCTCATGAAGGCAAAGAACAAGAGGTGTTCCCAGATGGCAACTGGCAAGGACAACAAATTCAGAGAGGATTTGTGTTCCTACAAAGAACATGAAAATATCATAGAATCATATGAATACCAGGTTGGAAGGGACCTCAAGGAGCATCTGGTCCAACCTTTCTTGGCAAAAGCATGGTCTAGACAAGATGGCCCAGCAACCTGTCCAGCTGAATCTTAAAAGTGTGCAATGTTGGGGTTCTCCATCACTTCCCTGGGGAGATTATCCCAATGGCTGACTGTTCTCATTGTGAAAAATCTTCCTCTTGTGTCCAATCGGAATGTCCCCAGGAGTAACTCATAGCCATTACCCCTCATCTTTTCCATGTGACTGCTTGTAAAAAGGGGGTCTCCATCTTCTTTGTAGCCACCCTTTAAATACTGGAACATAGTGATAAGGTCTCCCCTAAGCCTTCTTTTCTCAAGGCTGCACAAACCCACTTCTCTCAGTCTGTCCTCATATGTCAGGCTTCCCAGTCCTTTGACCATCTTTGTGGCCCTTCTCAGGACCCTCTCCAGCCTGTCCACATCTGTTTTGCATAGCAGGGACTGAACTCAGTATTCCAGGTGTGGCCTGACAAGAGCTGAGTACAGTGGGATAATGACTTCTCTGTCTCTGCTGGTGATGCCCTTATTGGTGCAACCCAGCATCCTGCTGGCTTTCTTTGCTGCAGCAGCACACTGTTCACTCATATTGAGCTTGTTGTCCACCAGGACTCCCAGTCCCTTTCCACAGAGCTGCTCCCCAGCTRGGTAGATCCCAGCCTGTGCTGCAGTCCTGAATTATGTTTTCCCAGGTGCAAGACCTTACATTTGTCTTTGTTGAATGAAATAAAGAGACTTTGTTCATCATATCTTTTAAGCATGGGAATTACATTTATGGAAAAGAGAATTATTTTTCACAGAATGGCATATCTTAAATACATTGCTTTGACAGGACAGACCACTGTATACACTATTTTGCTGATGTGCGTGAAGGCCAATGCTTCCAAGAGCCATTCTAAGAGCTCTCACCCTGGGGTACTCTGCCTTACAAGAATCAAATCAGTTATTAACAAAAATGTTCTTATAAAACAAATAAAATTCACTTACCATCATCTGATGTGTAAGCTTTACAACCACTGAAAAAGATAAAAGATCTGGGGAGGGTCAGGCTTTCTACCAGTCTCTTGTGATGAGTAGAGCAGTGTGCTCAAAGGCTCACTTTCAAGCAGAAGGTCATGTCCCATCACCAGCAGCTCTGTCTGCCCTGAAGGGTGGTGGAGTTACTTAGAGGAAGATGCATAGAAAATGTGTCCTCTGAGCAGGCAGTATTCTCAATGACTCATGTATATGGCTGGATCGTTGCACTGCCTCAGGCTACTGTGGTCTCTGAGAAACCCACAGTAATAACGTGCACTTGTGCAAAATCATTTGTCTCTTCATCAACTCCAAGAGCTGCCTCTGGCTGCTTCTGCCCTTTGGGTACTATTGTGGGGCAGGTAAATGCTCTCTCATATCAGAATAGTGCTGTCCAAAGTGAAAGCAAGTCATCAGATAGATGATTAACATTCTTTCTTTCCTGCTGAACAAGATATCATCTGTTTTCACTTTCTTCCATGAATTCGATAGATTTCTGGCTCACCTTCTTTTTTCTTACCCCTTCTCACTAGGCCATTAGTTAGCACGTAATAACAAAACTCACCTTGAATGTCTTAGCACTTTGTTTATATTGGTTGTAGAAAATGGAAAGAAAAAAAAAGCCCTAGCTCTCRGTGTTAACTTCTCTTTACTCAGGCTCCATCAGTTTGCACAAGATGACAAACTGTGCTTTCTCAGTGCCAAATTATGAATCTTGCTGCAATGAACCACATACTGCTACTGTTTGTGTGAAGACATGGTCTGGACCAGTGGACAACAGCATCTGGCTTTATAATGTGCAGTGGGACATGTTTAGCACTCAAACAATGAAGCAGCCACAGGCTTCAGTTTGAGGCAAGGGGAGAGTGGATTGGATGGGAGCAGAGCAATAATTCCACCTRCATGTGGGCAGGCAACCCTTACAATGTTGGATATTAAATTTTGGGATTAACATTATTAGAAAAAATTGTTCACAAGACAATACAKATTGAAGAGATATGCAAAGAACCGGGTGAACTCCTCCGAAATCTTGCTGGATGGGAAATGCCTTCTTATGTGTTTTATTGCTGTACAGTTCTGCCATGTTGTCCATCTTCTGCACTGAAACAGAACATTCCTCTGGTTGTTCAGAATGCTTCAGATTCATTCATCCTCCACAGATTTCTACACAGATGTCTTCAACATTTGGGAGAGTCACTGTGTCAACAAGAAATCCTGGCTTTCAAGGATTGAAAGGAGGAGCTCCTTGTCAGTAACAAGGGCATATCTCACCAGTCTCTATCGTTGTCCTCCACAATCCTGGATTCTGAAACAGCATCCCAGGCATGGAAAAATGAAAGAATCATTGGGATGCACATAGTTAACCAAGTAGGAAGGTAGCAGGGAATGGCAAAGCACTGGAGGACTGCTGTGAAGTACAGATACATCCATGCAAACATTAGTCATCAAACACTAGTCAGCAAAACACAAGAAACTGGAACATTTTTCAGTGCAGTCAGGAAAAGTCACAACAACTGGCAAGTAAGTTTGCAATGAAAAATACATCAAGTACTGCAGAAAGTGTAAATATGGCAAACAGTCTGATGCAGGCATGCTCACAGATATTGAAATAAAGTTCCTACTGCCAAAGATCCATGAACCATGCAAAAAATTCTCTTAGCATTAAGTATGAAGCTATTTGTCTAATTTCTGTGTGTAAGTACCATACAAACTGCAGTTCAGGTTCTTAGGGTTTTGAAAATGAATGYAATTAAGCTCACTAATCAGGTGTGAAAAATTTGATTCTAGATACTTGCATATAGCACTGTGTAAATAATTGATTTTCCAGTTGTCTAGGCCAGCATTTCTGTTTGATTTCACTTGAGTGCACAGAAGAGATACAGGCTCCTTGCTAGCAYGGAAAGAAGAAACATTTCTTAGGTTTTTTTATATCAAAGACTCCTTATGAAAAACACAGAGTAGATGTACACCTTAATACAATTAGAGTAGGAGGTAAGGTTTAGTTAATCATGTTAAGATTCTGAKTCGGTCTATTTTTAAATTTACAAATATGCTTTTAGTTTTGGAAAAATGTTATGGTTTTGATGTTTGATGTAATTTATCTGGGGGAGATGTGACAAACAGCAAACTCATGTAGTCTTTGCTTTAGTATATCCAAATGAGGTCAATTTTTTAACAGTCAAAATCCTTCTAAAAGCTGTTCATTCATGTTTAGGTTAATATGTCCATGGCATTGTGTTCAAGGGCAAGAACAATTACAGACATAAAATGAGTTACACCAACACATACCACATCACTGGTGTCTCTTGCAATAAAAAGCCAACAACCCCTGTCATGGACATTTTTTACCACACAAAGAAAGTGTGACAATACCCAAAAACCCACTTATCCTTTGATTAAAACAAAACTCCCCAGGAAGTGAAAAAGCACACACTTAGCATCCATCATTAGCTACAAGGAAAACATTTTTATGCATAACGTGACATCCATTCTCAGATATGATCTAAATATCAAGGTCGATATGCTGACTTTTGACAAAAGGATCATGCTCAGCTTTAGATKAAGTAAATGTTGGTGGTTTGGTACAAATTTTCTTGTGAACATTTCTTTCAGTTTCAGATTGCATCTATACAAAACACATCATTTCACAAAAGGGTTTTGAAATGAGACATGTAGGTACTTGACATGGGTGSAAATCTGCAGCCTGAAATTTGCTTAGAAGCAATCATGTTGAGCTGACCTTTGGGATATGCACCGGGGGAATCCAGGACTCATGCCGAGTGCAAGGCAGGAGGGATTAAAGTGTTTGCCAGTTTCTGCACTGTGCCTATGACCTCAGCTGAACTGCACTTTCATATGTATGGGGATGAAGCTCACAAACACATCAAACCTCTATACTATCTAGAAATGTTCCCCAAGATTAAGCCAAACCCTCACCCACATGTCATTTAATTATAAAAAATATTGAGTTGAATTGTAGATTCACAGATATTAAAGCCAGAAAGGATTGCTCTGAGCCTCAACCCTGACATCCTGGATAAGACCTCGGAGTCACATGAGCATCGAAACAAAAGGACCACTGAATTCAGTGAGTTGATATATTTTTAGCAAATATAGTTSATTACTTTTTATTGTCAAATTTTCATGGAAAATACCCTTATTGATGAGGATCTCTTGATTTTCAAGGATTCTTTGCAGAAGTTGGGCTTGGGACAGCCCTAGCACAGTCAGCAGTTGACCAGGGCAGAGGATTGCTGGCGTGAAAAAATGGCCATGGCCTCACTGTTTACCTTTCCCATGCTATAGGAGCTGTTAAGCATCCCTGCTGCCAGAGGTGAGTGCCAGAGGTTGTGGGGCAGCAGCTGTGGCTGGGGGAATCATTGCCACCTCTCAGCAATGACAGCCACTCTGTAGCTTCTCCATTTCATGGCAGGAGCCTCAAACCCTTGGCCTTCTGCCCTCTTCCCTCTTACCATTCCCCTTCCACAATGTGAGCAGCTTGATCCAAATCAGGAAAGCGCCTCTCACCTACAATGCACAAAAAAGCAGTATAGCTTCTGCTGCTAAGAAGCCTTCAGTCAGCTTTCAGTCAGGAATATTATACTTGGATCCTTGAAATTCATAAAATGTGTCTTAAGATTGCTGACAGGAGCCCCYAGACCTTGTATTAATCATTATTTATTAATAAGCCCAAATTAAAATCTATAGGAACAAAAATTCCTTTTTAATCCCCAGGAAGTAATGCCAGGCAGTCAGATTTCCAGTATACTTGGTATTTTGCTTCGTATTGTCCTTAGGTGAAGCRTGAAAGGACAAGGATCACTCATGTCACCAACCAAAGGACCCAGAGGACCTCTTTAGCTCATTGCTACTGCATACAGTAAAACAGATTTATAAYRCTGTATGTATGAGGCTTTTGAATTTACAGTGTGCTGTAAAGCAAATTCAGACATTAATTTAAATACATGAAGATCCTACCACATAATTTTGTGAGATATTTCCCTCATGGATAWGTATCTGTTAAACAGCAGGTGAAACCTTGGACCCGTGGGGATTTTTTGGTTGGCTTCACTCCTTGTTGAGGTTTTCTCCAAAGTGGTCTGTCGGTCTTAGTGCATGCTATTTCTGCATATAGCTCTCTTAAATGTATGTTCTGATGCATATAGCATAAAAGTCAAGTTTTCACCCGAGGCATGTGTTTCTAGGCATGATCTGGGGTTTGGAAATACTTTGGGCTACATGCTGGAAGGGAGGCCCAGTTTCTATGGCATGCTGCCACATCTCTTTTGATTAGGAAGCTAACGGCTGGATAACTTCTGAAAACAGGAAGGTATGACAGCAAAACTTTATTTCGATTAAATAGCTCCCATATAAACACAGGAATTCCACTGTCATCCCCGCTCCTTACCCTCAGCAGGTTTTGCAAGGACAGACTGGCTGGGTGACAGGTCCAGCAGCTGTGTGCTGGCCACAGGTCACTGCGAGCAGGTCTCTTACCTAGCTCAGCTGGCAGCCAAAAGAAATTCTCTGAAAAGTCACAACACAACYAGTGTTAGCAGAATTTACTGTTTCTCTGTGGATCTAGTGATTTTTTTAAATTTTTCACGGAGACCTAAGGGAAARCTCCCAACACATGCATCGTCTCATACACAAAATGGCTGCCACCTCCCCTTACTGCTAATAGTTTGGAAGCCAACAAAATGGCCACCCCTTCCCCTCACAGTGTGTGAGAGGAACAAGCAGAAATGAAGCACAGGAAAATAGAGGAGAAGGAGGCAGCCAAAGGGTGAGGGCTGCAAGCGGTTACGGGTGAGTGTGGGACACCYGCGCTGGGCTTGCAGCCCTTCTCCCTATGAGCAGCGTGTGAGCAGCGTGGAGGAAAGCCATCTCTTCTGGTGCTATGTGGGTGTTCAAGGTTAGATTTTAACGTTAGAAGTCAGTGGACGCTTTGGAGGTGCCATCCACCATATCATTTACTGGCAGGAAAATAAAAAACCCTAAAACCAGATTAATTTAGCATATCAGCAGTGATTTTTAATCTGTCCTTGTGTTTGTTGGAGGCCTAGCTGGTGCTCTTGGGCTGCTAAGGTCAGCAGTTATGAGCAGTGCCATTTCAAACGCTGGTGGCTGCTGATTAAAAAAGCGTGCTTTTTCTGAATTATTTTTCGTGTGCTTCAAACATTATGAAAAAAAAATTCAAAGATGTCTTTGGAATTAAAAAAAAAGAATCCTATTCTGTTCTRATTTCTGGTGAAAGAGATCAGCTGTCCCAGATATCTTGCCTCTCTTCTCACAGGACAGCAACAAGTATTTTGGTGAAGGAATTTGGCTGGCTGAGGACACCAGGTGAGCTGCTGCAGGGAAGKTGGGTAAAGAGAAAGTGATTTGAAGACCTCTGAATGGAGGTAGAGGAAGCTGCAAATGATAGTAGCATTCCCACCAAGGGGTGTTATTGAAAGGCTGGGGGCCTTAAAGAGCGTTGAGTTCAGCTCCTGATCTGCAGTCACTGAGAAGAAAATGGATCACCAGGAGGTAGGTTAGGCTTAGGCTCAGAGRGTGGCAAGGGGGCAGGGAGATGGGAGAAGTTTATAGAGTACAGAAGGTGAAAGGCACATCTAGTTTTTAATTATTAGATAGCAAAGCAGCATTACAGCAGTGTAGCACTGTGCCTCCAAAACAGGTAGCATGCAAGGCAGTAGAGAGCTGACAGACATCCTTTCTACACCATAGCCCTGAAGTTTCCGCAGCCTACAGAGAGTTGAAGTCTTGTGTTCAGTAGCATCATGAACACAACTACCAGTTAAACATGAATTGATCTGTCTACTGACTACCCAGTGCACAAGTAAAAATCACTGATTCATATATATTGACAGAAGGCATGCTAGAGAAAAGATGCCATGATTGTTTGATGAAATACAGGTGGTGAAAAAAGTTGCAATGGAACTGGTATGAGCTGTTACTAGTTTGCCTTGTTTATAGCCTGGTTTCCCCTAGAGTTCTCAAKGGGGTTTAATGTGAAGTATGAAGGATTAATAAAAATATTTGTTAAGAAAACAAAATGAAGCTTAGAAATACAATTTCTTAGAAGGCTGGTTAAATTGATTTTAACTTAAATGATCTGCCCCCAAATCCCCATAAAATTCAAGCTTCACTTACCAAAAAAAGATGAATTTTAGACAGACAGTGTTCTTCACGTGAAACAATGTTGTTTCATTTAATGCCCACATTTAACTCCCCTTTTAGCCACAGAGTTATGTTTTCAGTGTTTGTATACTTTCAATGTATTATGGTTTTAACAAACCATATTTGATTAGAAATTGCAGATATTCAGATGAGAATCAGGTAGAAGAAAATCAAAACAATGTATCAGAATTATTATCTAAGTTCTTCTGTCTCTTGCACAAAATTTTAGAGTATCAGTGAAAATCTGGTATCTTAATCATCTTAATCTTAATGCCTGCCATTAACTCTTTCCTATGCAGTTCATAAATTACTGGGTGTTAGACTAGGTTTGTCATTGCTCCCACAAACTCAGCTGGACTTTAAGTACAGACAAGCCTGAAAGTTTTCTGTGTCTCCACCACTGTGGGCCTCACACTTCTGATAAACTCTGGAAAGTACCTCACACTGATAAATTAAAAATCCATCCTCAAAGTTGCCCTTAATAGTCATACGTTGTTTAAACATACTGTGCAAACTGTGACTCCTTAGAACAATTACACAGATCAGTTGCCTATATTTCTTTATAAACAATACTGAGATTAATTAGTTGGAATGGCTTCCTTTGCTTCGCCTCTGATGTCATGAAAATGCTATTACTAGCTCTTCCTTGGACAGAATAAACAAGCATATCTGATATGCAAGCTAATATAATGTCCTTTATTTACACGATTGTAAATCCTGTTAGCTCTAAAACAATTTTGAATTTAGGAGAGGGCCAAAAAGGAGAATAACAAAGGAGAGAAGTGACCTCAGTGATTCCACGCTGACGTCTCTTCAGCCTCAGAACTGGCATGGGAAGGTTGTGTTATCAGTTGGCTTGGGAAACCTGAGTGATGGCTCTGCCATTCTGCCCACAGCAGGGCATAAACAACTATTAATTGTTTCAGGCGTTCATAGCTTTTACCTGTACATCAGTTAAGTTTTCTGTGTAGTATGCATAGAGTTTCAGACATGTTGAATAGAGCTAATCCTTTAAAAAGAGCTAAACTGGGATTTKGGGACTTCATCTACCAAATAACTTTGTATTCAATATCCAGTTGTTTCAGGCTTCTGCTGTAACATCTATGAGTATTTTTTCTGTGGCTGCACATCACATGGAACAACCTGTTTATTTAAGTGTCTAAATGGGAAATCTAAACTCTTTCAAAATGGATACCGTATCGCCTCTGAAAATATTGCTGCATGGTACATAAATGCCATGAAACATCAGCCAGTTGGTGTTGTATTTGTGAGGGAATGCTGCCCAGGCTTAAGCTCATACTGGTTATCTAAGYACTCTTACAGGTATATTTTCAAACATGTAGGTGTTCTCCATGTTTCCTCATGGCACCTACTCAAGAATGAACATATGTTGTAAAAATGATGAGCATTTAGCACACTTCGTCTATTTAAACATATCTTTTCAGCTACATTCCCCACTTCACTGTGAGCTTTGTTATACGACCAGCTGTTAAAGGTTACAAATAAAGAACCAGAGTAGAAGCCAGATGCACAGAATAAATGGCAAAACTCCTAGTTACTTCAGTGGAACTGAGGTTTCAGTCCAGCTTTTATCAAGGAAGAACTCAGAGAAACAGCTAGGACCTTTTCCTTGTAAGATGATGGGTTTGCCTCACCAGTAATTGGTTGTGTCCTGGTTCCGGCTGGGACAGAGTTAACTTTCTTCCCAGTAGCTGGAGGGGGTGTTGTATTTGGGGTTTGGTAATGAAAGGAACGTTGGTGGCCCATTGATGCTTTGGTTGTTGCTGGGTGGTGCTTGCACCAGGACTTTTCAGCCCCCCATGCTCTGCCAGGTGCAGGGGGAGCTGGGGGGGGGAGCATAGCTGGGGTAGTTGACCCAGCTGGCCAATGGGGTATTCTGTACCATGTGACATCATGTTCAGTATAAAAACGGGGGGCTCTGGGGGTTCGTCTTGTGCCATTCATTCGGAACAYGTGGGGGGTGAGCAGTTGCATTGTGCATCGCCTGCTTTGTATATTCTGTTATTGTTGTTGTTATCATTGTTGTTATTACTATTCTACTTTGTTTTATTTCCACTATTAAACTGTTTTTATCTCAACCCMTGGGTTTTCCTACTTACGCCCTCCCGATTCTCTCCCCCATCCTACTGGAGGGGGGGCATGAGCGAGCGGCTGCGTGGTGTTTACTTGCTGGCTGGGGTTAAACCACGACAGGTTGGGACCGGGACTTCAGTTACTTACATCCAAACAGAAGTTTAGTTTTACCTCATTGTGGTACTTTAAGTTTACAGAATAACCCAAATGATACAAGGCTGGGAAATTGAATTTGTGTTCAAAGATACCCAGACAGGTTAATATTTGGTTAGAGCTGATTTTTTGCAACTTAAGTTATAGTGGTCTTGCATCATCAGACGTCCAAAAGCACAGAACAGCCAGCTTGCCTAAGGTCTATCCAAACTAATTGTCATCATAAGTGGATGCCTGGAGAACAGTAGAAGCATGGCAAACGTTTCTACAAGTATGCCAAATATTTTCAGTTCAGGAACGTCATAAATTGTTCTGTCCTCAAAGCTAATGATTCCGTAAAACAATGCATAATCTATGAATGGATGCTGAGGCAATACCCCATACACTGAATACAGCCCATTAGAGCAACTCTTCTGGCCTATGYCCCATACCCCATTTGTAATAGGCTTATTTCTTGTTGGCCCCTCAGGAGGTTTACCTGTGTGCATGCATTCTGTAGCACATGCATGGTAAGCTATGTTAGGTCTTCTGCATGCATGTTATACGGTGAATCTGTTCTTGTTCAGTAAGTCTAGTCATTTGTCAGGGAAAGGATAGTGACATTCAGGCTTTGTCTGCCTGACTGACTTGCAAGGGCTGGAAATCACTGTTTTTGTAAATTCATTCCCATTCTTTAGTGATTATCTGATTTATGGGATCAGCCTTACCACTGTGTATGCAGGATTAACTTTGCTGAAGTCGGTGGCATTCATCCCATGATTTGGCAATCTTCCTTTCTAAAAAAGGCACAAGAAAATAATAATAGAAAAAGTAACTGGTTACTTCATCTTAAAAAGAAATCAGCCTGATTTATGGTTTTTTTCCTTTCTTTCCCTTCATTTTTCTGTGACAGAAATAGGTAAAGTAATCATGGGTCTTAYATTACCAAGAAATCACAGATTGGTCAGAAACTCATTCTAAGCTCTTACCAAAAACCTTAAGCAATGTTTACACATTTAAGAGTTTGTAATATTTAATTATGTRTGATGAATATTATTCCATTTTAAAAAACCTTGGGAATTTCCAAGTACAAAACTGAGTCTGACCTCTGAYATGTTAGACTTGTGAGCAACTGGAAGCTTCAGACCTAGCAGAGGGAAGAAATTAAAATTGGATTCACTCTGTATGATTTTGCTGTGAATTTGCATTTTCCTTCAGGACTCCAYGTCTCTTGAGTATGCCCTAACATAATATCATTTTTGAAATATAATACCATTCTGATAAAATTATCAAAGCTTATACCATCTATAAGAATTAATACAAGTATATCTATATTAAATACAAGTATGTATATTAAATATATGTATTTAATACAATTAATGTGCTTAATGTATATTAAAACATTGAGAATTCTGCTAAAGTCAGCTGTACTGTGCAAACTGGTTTTAAAAAAGGCAGCCCATAGGATATCTAAATGCACTTATTCCCATTTTGTTATGACTTTTCTAGAGGAATGACTGGTCTTCAAATCGGTCCTTTACTGTTTTACCTAGCCTAGGCTTTATGGGCAAGTCTGTGTGACACCCCTATTACCARCTAGCAGGCTTTGGAAGAGGAGCTGCTGGTCAGGTAAAACCACTAGTGAAAAAATGCCTGCTCTGCATTTCCTCATCGCAGTTAACATTAAATCTGTGGGCACACTCTTCTCCGCTGCTCCCTCAGCCCATTTGCCATAGAGTAATTTTATCTTTCTGCTTTGTTTTCTGCTTTCTGTCCCAAACCGTTAGCTAATTTTCAGAGTCCTGTAAGGACTCAGCTTCAGCTACAAGGAAAATTGGATGATGGATTCAAGTGTTTTTATTTACAAAGAGTGTTTTCCTGAACGAGACAGGAGACAACACTTTGAGCCCCATTTCGGCCAGTTCTGAGTTTCTTACATTTGGTGTTGGTGTTCTTCAGGGAATTCTTTGAGTCAGTTTGTAATCAATTCTATTGAATTGCTATTTGTATTTGCTTTGTTTCTATTTTCTGTTGGTGCCTTTTACTGTTGTAGTATTCATACTCAARAGAAAAGCATCATTTATCTTTACAGATATGCTGAAGGAAGCCTGTCTGTTGCAGTCATTATCTTTATAAGGTTTAGCTCAACACATGGTCACTTACTCTGGGATGTGAAGGAGACAATAAAGTATATAGGCAGAAAGAAGTGAGGGGGTTGCTAGAAAGTCTTGAAACTTAAAGGAATACTGCTGTTCAAAAGAGTGTTCTGTTTCATATGCAAAGCTGATCATTTTGACAGGATTAAGTTATCTAAAATTTTCAGGAAGCATTTACAATATGAAATGGAGAGTTTTACCTGGTATTTTGTATTTGCAAAACTTGCTCTTTTTCATACCACGCTCATTTTTCATCCATATGTTCATTTTAATATTTGCCTTATTTCAGTATTGTATATTCTTTTATCAGATGATGAACTGCATTCTATAACCGTCTGAGTTATATGGACTTTTCACTATCCTGACCCAGTAGCAGCCCTGTATATGACATGATGTAGCAGCCAAGCACACTGTCCTAAGGGCTTGTAATTAGTGTAGGACATTAGTAATCAGGATGCCCCAATTCCACTGGTCTGCTGTGTGACCTAGGACAAGCTTTTTAACTTYTTCAGTCTTGGAACTCAAAAGATGCAAGACTGCAGACCTGTCAATTTCCATGTGGATGAAAACCCCACAATTCCTCTGTTTCTTGGTGGTACATCAACAACAGTTTTATCTCCTCTCCTAGAACATTAGCGGAGACAAGGGAACAGAACTTAACAATATCAATGTTGTTCATTCAAGACTATTGAGTGGTTAAAGCAGAGGCCTGAATCTAGCGTTTAGTTAGTTGGGCAAGATCCTTAATCTCTGTAATCCTCCGTCTGTGGAGTAGAGATAATGTAGTTTTCCTTCTCCCATCTTCTTGCTGTTGTTGGTTATTTATACCATAAGCTTTTTTTCCATCTGTTTCACCACACGCATGCATAATTTCATTGCTCCCACACTAAATGCAGCTTTGACTTTCTAAACACTGCTTGAGGTCTTGATTTTATTTTTTTTCCTGCAGAACCGCTGTAAAATCTGTCTTCCCTTGGTTATTAGCTTTTTTAGGACCATCAGGTCTTCTATCCAGAGTGAGTCACTGTAGCATCTGATAACTTCTGGTGAAGGCAGGTGTTCTCCTAYTCAGGCTGTTTAAAAGTGTGAATAAGTGACTATTTACACCCAACATATGACTCCTTGCATTGCCAGTATCAAACCCATGTCTTCCATTCTTTTAAAGCTACTGGTAGTGCAAGTATTGTCTAACTGCAAAGCATTCAGTCTCAACGACTAAACGGCGCCACAGAGATATAAAATATTATTTCATTTCTATTTATATTTTTGTTGTTATGATAAATACAGTGGTGAGGTCAGGAAAGATTTATGTCTGACAACAATTCTTGGTAAGACAGTTTGTGTTCTGGTAGAGCATAAAAGCCTTTTTCTCTGTTTTGTCTTCCATTAAGGCTAGCAAAAACAGCAAGCAGGGCAGGACAAATACTAGGGCATGGTGAATTATGACTTTTTCAGTGACACTCATTGTCACTGAGAGATCAAGAGTAGGMTTTTTAGATGTGAAACAGGAGGCTGTAAGATTGGGCTGAATAAAAAAATGCCAGGGGATTTACATATCATTCTACATCTTTGAACTGTACATTTCCAAGCTGTTTTTAAAATATATTTCTCTACTCCATAAACTATTTTAAATGATACTTGGATTGTACTATGTCACATTCCTGTAAAGATGCCGGTAGCAGAGTTAGTCATTCATTACTATTTAAGGAATATTATTTGACTCCTTTCTGTTTCTTCACCCATCTTCACATCTTCTTCCTTCTGAAATCCACTTGTAACTGACTTTTTTCATTGCATGATTTTAGCCACAGATGCTATAATTTCAGAAAACTCAGCGTATGAGAGGGTCATGTCAGCTGCTCAAGACCTGACTTTTGAAGATGCAAATCATTTGAAGACCAGGGAGGGTGAAGAGCATCTCAAATTTGGGCCTCAAGGAGATTGAGGGCCAGATTGTGTGCAGTCACAAATCACAGAAATGTGCTCATGGATGGCTTTTGCAAGTGGCCGACTGACATATACTGTGAGAGCAGTGGGCCCAATAATTGCAATGACATTCACATTCTAATCAGTTTGAGGTGAGCAGTGAAAAAGGATGACTAGGATATCACTACCTACAAGCTTCCAGGGACGATCTTACAAGCTTACAYCATGGAAAGACACATATGCATACAGGTTATTAGTGCTGATACCACCTGCCGAAAGTAACTTGCACTGTATTTTTGGAAACCATCCTTGGTAAGTACTTGATATATTCATAATCCCTACATGGTAACCTTATCTATAGCCATTCTGCCTCATTTGTTACTTTCAGGATATACCTATATATGTATATGTGCAAACACTAWAAATAGCCATCTGCATTTTCTGTGCAGAAATCAATTTTGATTCTCATTTATTATCAAATTATTTAGTCGCACCAATAAAACCTCTGAGCCATTTCACCAAGTTCTTCAAAGAACAACTGCTACCTCATGGTGCTTCTGAACACATCATCAAGCTGGGGAGGACAGACCTGCCAACTTTCACCTGTAGGAATACCCTGGCCTACAGTCTTGACCCTTCTCCATGGGGAAAGGTTGTAGATCTAATGTCAGTCCTTGGTCAAGTTAACACCAAAGATTACGGATCCCTGCCAGCAATTTTTCATTAATAGGTGGGCGCCWTTTATGAAGGTAAGGACTGGACCAGAGGGAACTCATTCTCTTTTTCCTTCCTACCATTTCTTTTTTCACTCTGTGTCTGCCTCTGCCTWATCTCCCCATTTCCATCAGGTGAAATCTAAAACTAATTGAAGGAAGAGAAAGGATAAATATATTTCCAGAAACTGTTAGTGTGAAGGAAGATTGATTTAGGACTGTGCAGCACCAAAGTAAAGAAAGGAGACTTTGTCAGCAGATGAACCCAATAGAAGAATCTCTTTTAACTCCCATGTTGTGAAAAACCTTTCCCCTGACTTCTAGAAATGCTGAATCAGATGCCAGATTAAGCCACAGTAACGCCTGAACAGAGATGGCTCAGTTAGTATTTGTTGTTCTTGCATTCAATCTCATCCTGGTGCTAACTAGCTTAGAAAAAAATGTCATTTTTCTAGACTCACTCTCAGAGGTCACTTCAGGCTTTAGGATCCTCCCAGATATTGAACTCCCAAGTACTTGCATTGTTTCTGAAAAGGGGCAGGAAATGATTTAGAAAATATCAGTCTTCCTCACAGAATTTGTGCCTGGAATTGGAACAGGAAGACAGTTGCAATTCTTCCAGCGTTTCCATCATTGTTGTTTTAGCAACTTGGATAGCTCAAAGAAACTCAGAAACAGAAACTGATCTTTTTATACCTATCTATATGGAATTCTAGCTCTTATTCTCTGGATGTCTGTTTGGTTTTTAAAACATTTTCTGGACATCTCTATGGATTGCAAGCTCAGCGTGTGAGAGTCCATTTATTAGAAAAGTAGTAAATCTCGGTAAAATATTTTTTTAAAAGGTAAGGACAATACATGTTTGCTTAAAGACTTGGTTTCCTTGTGAGCTACCTTTGATCCTTTACCACTGAAGATCTTCTAACATGTTTGATAACTGGCATGCTGCCAGCTTTCTCACATAGACCACCCACCCTTCACAGTGACGTCAAGGAAGTCCCCGAGTTTGCATTATTCAATGGCAAGGAAGCCTTTGCTATCTTTGACTACACAGATGGTGAGCAAAAGGATGGGAACCTTTGGATTGGACTGCATCCCTTGACTCTGATTTGTTTTCTCTTCTCAACAGAGGCCCTCTGTAACAAAGAAATCTTCTGTTTGGTATACTTGCAATGAGAAAATAATGTTCCAATTGATGACAGGTGCTTTAGCTTCCAGCTGATTTCAAAGTGCGTCATACTGCTAGAAGAAAATCCCAGCTGAAAAATGCATGGAACTGTAAAAAACTTTTCACAAGTCTTGCTGTGCGATCACCAGGAATGTGCTTTACCCAGCTGAGATCAGTGCAGTGCTCAGTGCGCAGAACTGCATGCTTCGTCTCTTAMCTTTTCACTCTGCTTCTCTTTTCTAGTGTCCCTGTAGTGCCCCAATCTGTGTTCATGCAAACAGGTTCACAAAAGCATCCATAAGATCTAATGGCAGGAGAAGCTAGTAGCRTTCTGATTTCCTTCTTTGTACTCCAAATCCTCTGCCATCTGCTCTTGGGCTCTTCCTGATGTTTTTATGTTGCAAAACTCTTTGAGACAGGATGTTTTCCTTTTTAATTCTTAAGGGCCTAGTGTAGAGTAATGATAAACAGGAATCTGACTCTATGATGAATATCAGGTTGCTGTACTTTCCTGACATTGTGGAATGTGTCAGTTACTCAGGTGTGTGGGGCTAATGCAGACAAGGAGGAGAAAGGCTCCTGATAGCCAGATATCAGCTAATACTTAAGAGTGGGAATACTAAACCTACTAAGTTTTTATGATTTTGTGTCCAGATGTCCCCCTATTTTCAGCTAAGAAAAGTCAAGACCTGTAAATTCAGATTAAAGGACTCCTGAAAAGTGAAAGGKTTTGAATATTCATGTAGAGGAAGAATGAAGGGTAGAAGAGTTTATATTCCATCTGTTAAGCCAAGGTGAAAGACTGTGGTTGAGTCAAAATTTACCTTCATTCAAACTGGTAAGCACTTAAATGTATGCTACAGCCTTTACCTTCCTCCCCAACTCAAATACGGAAGATGTGGGAGGCCTGACAATCAGGGAGGGATCAGGCTCCCCTACAAAACTCCTCTGTGCAAACCAAAAGGCAGTAAGGAGCTTCACCTGAGCACATGCACCTGTTAGCCGTTCCTATCTTTCATCTGATACCAGAGGCTTCCTCCTAGGAGTGGAGAAGGCGTGGTGGGGAAAGAAGGCAGGAGAACTGTTTGGAACTCCAGATTCTGTCAGCTACCACATCTCAGCTGACACACATGCCTTACTATACTTACAGCTGGGAGAAGTAACTTCAGTCACTAGGCCAAAAGCCAGGGGCTAAAGACCAAGCTTAACATGCAAGGTGCTCATTACCTTAAATAGGGAACTCTGATGGAAATGTATGAATAGAAACGTATGAATAAACCAGGCATGCCTCATTCCCCTGTAAGGGTTGGAAAGATTCTAGGGAAAAAGATCTTTGCTTGATACCATCTTTCAGCTAATGAACATTCCCCTTCTGTTTAGAGAGCTGCTTGGTCACTACATACTCCTTTGCAACGGCACCAAGAGCTGCAGGTTAGATCTGCAGAACATTGAACAGTTAGCGTAAAAGGCCATAGCTTAAGAAGAGGAAAATTGCAAATTTTAACTTAAAATCAGTTAGATTATTAGAAATATTAAGCTAAAGTTGTGGGAATATGTGGGGAGAAAACAGGTGGGGAACTAAGACAAAGCTATCAGGACAGAGCTCATGAGGTGGTTTGTTAGAAGGCGTAAAGCACAAGAACTCCACTGATGTACCCTGACATCTCTCAGACTTGACCCCTTTTTATGAAAATTAAATTGTAAAAGCTCAATGTATAAACTTCACCTTTAGGAGTATAACACCTTTTGAAGTTATTTGCCTCAATGACAGAAATTTTGTGCGACAGTAGGGAGCAGAATAGTAGAATCACGATTTACTTTTTGTATTCCACCCATTAACACAAGCTTTATCTTCCTGGACCAAACAGGAAGAATTATTGAAACCTGTTACATCAGTTAGGCATACATTAGGGGAAAATTGCTTCTAAGGCTATAAGTGGACATAATCCACTTCAAAATTTACAACTTTTGCATAATAAACATTTGTAGGTACAAGTAATATGGTTTACAAGGGGAAGTCAAATTTACATATGTACCTTGGACAGATATAAGTTTCAATATGCATAGTTGCATGAGGAAACATGATTTACATATATAGATTTTGTTTATAAATAGGTGTGTACAAATTTTGAGCATCCTATTGAAAATGTGAACTTTCAGTTTAAATGTCACTGCCTGAAGGAACACTGAAAAAAACAAACGCTACACTTAAATAAATACACAGTGAAATTTAAATCTGGCAATCCTAAACCAACTATCTTTACTAATTTTAGTTTCCAACGGGAGATGCATACAGGAMAGAAGTGTGGGGGGAATAGGTTCAGTGGTATAACAAAGCCATGTAGGCCTGGATTCATTCCCCTTAACTTTAAGTGCTTATTTGAGTTGCCTACTAAAGCACCTTTTTCCTCGGTCTGTTTTATGATCAATGGATAGAAAGGCACCATGACTCAGTAGCCACCTTTAAACCAAAATCATCCTTGAAAGTCATCTAGCTATCCATTAAATATAGACAGAATCTAGAGCAAATGAGCTGGTAACTTCGGCACTTTACGGATAACTTAAAAGTCAGAGGAATGAACCCAAATATAAATGGATGTCATAACAAACCTGGAAAAGAAATTTGCCTTTCCTTTTCCTGGATTCAAAAGCACATAGAAAGCAAATAACTGGATTGCCATCTTCTAAAAATCTTCCAGCTTCACTTTCTAAGCCATAATCCATAATCCTTCCATTCTGCAGGAATCAATATGCAGTTTTACAGTACAACCTGTGGTAACACAAGTGGGCATGATGTYGCATTCTGCCTTTCTACTTTGATTTCTAGTCAAATATCTGCTAATCAGAAAAAGGTCTGAAAAAGAACCAAGGGGGAGAAAAATTCTAAAAAAAATCATAAGCATAATTCTACACTCTTCATAAAATATATTTCAAGTTCTGGTGAAACTTGGATCTTTCTATTAATTTTAAATTATTTTTCCCAAACAAAATAATCCCATCTTTCAAGGAATCTCTATTTTGGAATTATTCTATTTTATGAACAAAAAATGTGGAAGAAGATCCAACACTGACATTTTGGAATTGATTTATTTCCACTGGATTGAGTTAAAAATCAGATGCGACATATTTCATATGTTTCTTTCAAAGAATTAGCAATTCCTTCCAAACTGAGAACTAAGGCAATTATTGTGCCTCTCCTAGAAAATGGAGATAAATATTTCTGAACCCCAGCTGAGCAGCACTTTCCATCACTTGAAACAACAGATCAACTTGTGCATTGAGTTACTGTCAGGCAACCATTTCTGTTCTTAAAGCTTAGCAAGGTGTATTTCAAATCTTGCCTTGTTTCTACCATCTGACCTTTGTGGCTGAAGTAGCAGTGCTCCCACTTTTTTGATGAGCAATAACAAGCTTTTTTCCCCTCTACCTGTCAACCAGGTAAATGTATCATGGAGCAGATGAGCTGGAAGTAGTTTAGCAGTTGTTCTTGATATAGCCAGAGGAACCATTTTGGTCTAAAGACAGCACTGATCCAAATTACATAATTTCTAGTGTGCTTTCATCAGTATGTGAAAGTGCATTTGCTGATTAGAAGCTGAAGTGCGGGAGCTGGGAGATCTAGCTAGAAAGAATTCCTCAGGCCCTATCCTAGGCCCTTTAGGCTTCCTCCTTTCCTCTTAATCTTTCATGTTTCTGTTTGAGGGACCACAAAGAGCAGCGACTCAGGGTGTGCAAGGAATTAGCATCTCCAGTCTTTGTACCAGTTGCTCCTCCAGAGCAGAACCTGTTTCCCAGCCAAAAGAATTCCATGACCAATGAATAGRCATCAAGACTGTTCTTTGGCTTTGGCAGAAGAGTAAAAAGATCTCAATAAAGTGGAACTCAAATTTCCATTTTAAGACCCATATCTGGGATTGCCGTAGCAAAGAAAGGAAATGCATAATGTAGCAGGATGGCCCTTTTACAGCTACTGTTTTCACATAGAACTGCCCTCAGCTGCTACAAAATGGGGAGCAAATTACATTCCTTTCTGTTTTGGAACTCAATCAGCCAAAGATATCCTCTTGCTCCAAAACATGTTACTGGTTCATTCCTCCCTTGCATCTGTGCCGGCTAAGGATAAATTACTTCTGTTCTGATTTGGTTGAAATTACATTTAGACTGCCAGAGGCTGCAGCAAACCAAAYGGATCAGGTTTGTATTTCACTTATCCCCAGGCAACCTTAGTGGGTTCAGCAGGTTCACAGGGAGATGATTAAGAACCAAATTCAATCTTTGTCTTTTTTACAGGGTTATGTGCAATCTGTCACACATGCTTCTCTTTTTTCACACAGTTACTCTTTGTATTACACTTCTGCATTGCATTCATTTCGGTTTAGCCACAAACACCAGCTGAGAAGGAGAATTCTCTAAGGAGTTTGTTKTTCACTCTTTCCTAACATGATCTATACCATGCTCAGGTTGAATGTTTGTTTAGTTTTGCCCTGCTTTTCTCTGAAAAGCATAAATAAGTTGCTATCCACATACTCATGAAACATGGTTAAGAGAAAAGCCTCTAAGCCAGGTATCCTAGGTTGCATTTAATAATTCTTCAAAATGTATGTTCTTCTTTCTTTTCCAGCCATTGGCTTGTTGCTCTAACAGGGGAAGTTTATCAGCCTTGTTTTCAAAAGACATGAATTTTGGCTGTACAACTTGGAGAGATTAATTTCTTAACCTTAAATAGGAGGAGAGCAGAAGTCAGCAGAGTCAGAACTTCAAATGGCAAAAATTGATTAATTTCATAAGAGTGATTTATAACAGCCAAGGATCTGGCACAGTATCAGAGCAGACAGCATAGCACGATTTGATGCATAGGATTGTTAGGTAACATACCAAGCAAGGAGAGTTCCGTTCTTCATCTCCAAGGCATTGGCATGCAGGGTTTCTTCTAAGTCAAACAATCCCTATTGCTGAAAAACTAAGGCTCAAGCTTGAGGGCAGGGATGACAGCCTTGTTTGTTGAAATGTACCCTTAATTTTCAGAATGTCCTCCCCTAATATGGTGAATTTGATTCTTCACTGCAAAATCTTCTGCCAGAAACATTGCTTGGGCTTCCATGGGAGTTCCTCTGAAACACATCCAAGATAGAGCTCAGAGTCTGTATACACATATAGTATATTGAGCTGTGCTAACTAGGGTGAACTTAGAGGGGAAAACTAGCAGGCAGCTTCCATCCTAAAAGTGACTATGCCAAAACCTTCATGTGCCATTTTCTGTGTGTGACGACAGAAGTTTCAGATGGCTTAGGGAAACATGCTGCTTGTAGAAATGATACATAGCAAAAGCATATTTGAAAGAGTTTTAAGGCAAAATATCCTTCTAACAGCAATTTGTGGTGTTGGAATTCCCATTTATCGTCTAACAGAGACAGGCAGGCAGAAGGAGTAACTATAAGATCTAAATCCAAATCTTCTCATCTTCCAGGGAGGACACGATATTTCTACAAATAAATTACTGGGAAATTTATTTGRGAATAACTTGCCCTTCAACCTTCACAAATTAATCTTGAGAAAACAAACATAAATAGCATTAGGATGTTTCCATCTGTTTATTATCTTTCTATAACTGTGTCCCAGAGAAAAATAATCTTTTTTATACGCCATAATATCAAGTGCTACATTTAGAGGGTTTTGCACCTGCCAATGCTCAAAATGCACAGAGAACATCCTGAAAGTGGCCAGTTTATTTAGATATTTTAAATATTTGACTTAAAATATGCTTGAATAAAGCGATACTGCTATGAAAATACTGAGTGGCATTTAACAGATAACAAGTGAAGGACTGCAAATTACCTGCTTTTAAAGCTGCCCCTGCAAATTCCCTCTCTAGGCAAGACACACATATCTCCTGTTCCATCATATTCTCTATTTCAAACTGCTGGGTTTTGAATTCCATCACTTGACCCTAATACAAATGAGGATTTACATTGCTGGTAACTCAGTATGTGGACATCAGGGGAGGTTATTCTTCATCGCAACAATATGAAGTTCCTTGAAAATTTTCCCAAAATGTGTATTYTGATAGTGTAGTAATCACTCTAGAAGCACGTGCTCATCTTTCCCTGTGGTTGCTCCCTACAGAAGCTCTTCTCATCTGCTGTTTTAGGAGATGTATCTTAGGAGTAATTATACTTTCAGTGAGAAACAGTGACCAAACTTTTTCTTGCTCCATTCCTCCTTCTTGATAGGTGGTATTGATTTTTTAAATTTCTTTTCATTTAGGGAGTATTTAGTTAGGTATTGTGGTAAATCTCTAGGAAGATTTAGATGGCTAAAGCAGGATTTTAGGTGACAGGATTTAGATGTCTAAAATGCAAACTTAGGTCCACAAAATCCCACTTTACTACAGCTTGTGGAGGAATGTGAAGTCTGTAGGCAGTTCAGAWTTTAGGAAGAAATTTCTAGAGGTACCTATCTCCTCCTAGGCATGGCAATTGTGAATACCTCCTGCTTAGCTTATGACCATAACCTGCTGGTACCTACCAGCTAGGCATTCTTCAACCTCCTTCAGTCTTCCATGTCTGAGGGCATTCTGAAGATGAGCCTATTGAGACTGTCCCATTCAAAATCCAGTAGCAGAAGCTACTTTTTTTTCAAAACATAGGTGAAAGTGCTGTTTCCTCAGCCCATTTATACCCAAGTTCAGTGGATGGAGGGCTTGGTATGTGAGACACCTATTGACAATCCTTCATCTGATGGCCTAGGCTCAAACCCTCTTCTTCCTACTTCACAGGAAAAAACCCTATGACTAATCTGTAGACTGCCAGTCATAGACTACCCAGGGTGAAACAGGGTATTCTGAAGTGGTTACTAGGAAAGGTGAGAAGCTGGGTGTGAGACCAGTATGCTACATTACACTGTGCACATACTTCATGACAACTGAATTTCCCTTTACAGGCCCCTTCCTAGGCCAAACCCAAACTTTTCCCCAGACTATATCTGCCTGTTATTTAGATTCGTAAGTATCTTTTTCTCAGTGTAGATTCTGCCACGATCCGCTACACAAACAACTCCTGGATACAGGTAGCTACATTCCAGATAAATGCTAAGTATTTTCTGAAATACGAATGCTGCATGTGGCCCTTCTAGTGCAAACTTCTTTTGCTCAGTGTCCTGTTGGAAATTTTCATGTAGAAATTTGGGTCTTATTTGGTACTGGTTCATTTATGTTTTCCTCACAGTCTCCCTCCAAGGCTTAGTGAGGCTCTCCAGTGAAGAGTCAGTGATATTCTGCAGCATTGTGTTCAATGCAGTTGCATAAAACAACTCCATTGTCTTCGACGCTCTGAGCACAACATAATAATTTATTATAAATATAATTCAGGCAATAAATCTCAAACACTATAAAAATACCAAAATGATATTGACTAAGAATTATTTTAGAGTCATCTCCCAGAAGAAAATTTTGATTAATGACTCTTTCCAATAATTATTGCCTATCTGATCTGATAATTTTTTAACAAAAATGTGGGTTTTCCAAAGCAATGGAAATGTTATCCAGAAATGTATAATGAAAACTGATGGATATACACAGAKTTAAAATTAAATTTTATAATAAAAATACAGAAGTTAATAACTTCAATAAATACCAAGATAGTTCTTATAAGCTCTGATAAACAGGAGCAAAATATTATCTAGTTCTTATCCTGCATTCTGTAAGAATTGTTCTATTATCAAGTGGAATTTTTTCAATCCCAGAAGCCTATAGTCCTAAGAAAAATGACCATGAGAAGTGTCCTCACCAAGAATTATACTCAGTATAGTAAAAACATACAGAAGATAGAGAAGACTTACCAATTAGCCCATAGACAAACTTCAGCAGATTAGAGACCTAAATATTTTACAACAACAGTACACTAGGGGGACTAGTTTTACTCTTTCCTCAATCCTGGACATATGTCACAGTCACAGAAGAGAGTGCAGCTTCAGGGAATCAGTACTTTTGGCACTGCTAACAGTGGATCCTGCACATGGCAGGCCAAATATCATTACCGCAACTCCTCTAAAATCAGGAAAGTAACTAATATCAAAAGTTACCTGACCTACAAAATTTTTTTTCCCTTCAGTTCAGACWTATGTTTTTCTGGCAGAGAACTGCAATTGTTAAATATGAATGTGGCAAGAAAGAAGAAATAAATGCTCATAATACGGAAACTGATAACTCCAGATATCATTAAGCAGACCAGACTGAACACTCCTACGCTACAGTAAATCTGCAGCATTTTCACTACATAAAATGGGCTTGCTTCAGAACAAGTGCTATCCAGCTCCTRGCTTATTTTATATGGTATATGTAGGAAAGTTGAGTTTCATGCCACAGAGCATGTTTAAATTCTGGTTTAAATAGGAAACTTGATTAGTTTGTTAAATAAACACCACTTATTTCTTTGAAWAGGTTAATAGAATTCAGTACCAGAGTGAATTAAATATTTCCTTACTTAGATATTTTGTGTTTAGCACAGAATTGGTAAGCATAAAGCAAGGAACTCCTGACTTCTCTGGTACTGCCTATTGTCTCTTTCAAGAAATCACAGAATGTCTTACCTTCATTTCCCCCATCCTTTTGTTTAATCTTTGGTGTGCTGGCAATTCAACAGGCCAACATATGCTTAGGACAATGTCAAGGGGCCGTACTATATGGGTCACACTTTCAAGATTCAGCACCTGAATGCTCCTGTTTAACTATAAACATAACTAATATGAAACTAGACCTGGATTTTTCCACTGAGCAGTCATTCTCAATTTGATCTGTATTGTGGTGGAAATCTCTTCTTCTGTATGTAGGGTTCTTATATTTTCTTCAATTTTAGATACCCCTTTGTGTCACTAGTAAAGTGCTAGAGAAAGAAAGGTTATATAAAAAGTTACGATTACCTAGTATTCAACTTCTACCAGATTGTGTTCTTTATAGGGTAGTTCTCCAGAGTGTCTCACCTTCACAGTTTATGGAAGTCTTCCATGATGCTGTCTCAAAAGCTTCTTTCAGAGTCCAAGGCTATTTGAGTTAAGAACTTCTTACTACAGCCTAACCTAAACTTTCCCTTCCTTAGTTCCAGGCCATTGTTCCATTGCGGTTGTAAATATTTCCCTTCCTTCATTTAAGATAAACTTTTAAGGAAAACATCAAGCAAACAACAAAAAAAAAGAAATTAATCTTCTCTTCTTCTTTATAAGCAGTGAAATGCCACAGTGCAGTTCAACTGTGGGCAGTTTTTAATATTTGTGCAAGAGAGCAGTCCACCTGGAAATTCATAACTGGAGGATAATCTTACATGTCATTATAAAGGCTCCTAGCCTGAGCAGCTGAAGAACTCTCTTATAATCAGAGGTTTTCAAATGAAAGTTAGTACTGCACATACTGGTAGTATGTGGAGAGACAATTCTCCCACATACGTGGCCTCAACTCTGACATTTACATCTGTCCACCAAATTACTATGAATGCAATACAGTTCAACTTTTGTAAAACATTTCATTTGGTACCTTCTGACATTTTGATTAAGGAAGAAGAAAAACTAAAATATCAATATTGCACATCATATTAAATAAAATAATAGCAAACAGATTAATTCTTAAAATATAAATGCAAATAGAGAATCATCAATGATCTGGTGTTTTCTTTAGTGAGACCCTGAAAGCCCTCTTCCTCGTTCTGAGATAATTATCACATTTCATAAATGGTCTGGAAGAAAACATCAAATCTCTGCTGACCAGTTTTGCAGATGACACAGTATGTCTTAATGAAGAGGGCTGTTYAGGTTAATTGAATCATTTGATAAGAAAGTCACAAACAAATTCATAGGATCACAGGATCGATATGTCTAAATGAGCAGTCCTATACCTAAAATACTCTTGCAGGATGTGGATGGCTTTCCTGGGGAAGAGTAAATTGGGGTTCACGGCAGACAACTAACTTGGATATGAGCTATCATTAAGATGCCATTTCCAAAAGTGCTATTATAATCCTTGGATAAATAAAAACGGGAATCTTGACTGTAGATAGCAAAGACRTATATTAGCTCTGTATTTGGTGCTGCAACTAGGAATATTCTGTCCAGCTTTCTTGCCTRGGACTGGACAGTTGTTGTTATCTGTGTGTTGATAAATTACAGAAAGCTCAGAGCAGGGTTACAAAAACAATTGGAACATGGAAAACATAATACAGTGACAGATTCATGGACCTCAATCTGTTTGGTTGTATCAAAAAAAGTTATGGGATTACAGCAACTACCAGCCAATATCTAAATGAGAAATCAGAATTAAAAGAAGAGAGGATGCTAAAGCTAGTCAAATACAGGCTAAAAATGAATCTTTTTTAGAAACGGTGGTGGCAATCGGTTACAGAAAGAGTTTAGTAAGAATCATAGTGGATTTTCTACCCCTGGAATTTTTATGTCAATTAATTTCCACTGACATGGAAATTAATTCATGAGGCCCTGTGCAACTTAATATAAACTGGTCCTGCTTTGAACAGGGGGTTGCACAAGATGACGTCCTGAGGTCTCTTCCAGCCTTCCAACCTAAATTACAATTCTATGGTTTCTGCTTTTTGGGAGATCTGACCGGGTAACCCCTTTTGGCCTTAAGGTAAGTCTTTACTTGTTTGCAGTATAGTGTAGAGATAGCAGCAGCACTGTAGCTGCAGGGACCACAGCTCAGCAGAGCTAATTTTTCCAGGGAACAGTATACTTTGTCCTCCAGTAACCTAACGGAGATTTGACTTGCAGTTTTCCAGAACCAAGGTGTGCATCTGCGCTAGTGGAATCCAGATGCTTCGCTTGTTTCAGGTTAGCCTTTAGTTTTGATATTTATTTGCTAATAACAAACTGCAACCAATTCAAAGTCAAGTTAGCACTGGCATAGAATTGGGTACGGGAAATATCTTTCCACCTTTAGTTCCCATTAGAAAGGGAGGAATAAACCAGGGCACAATACCAACATACCATTACCAACACAGGGAAAGATATGTTCCTTACCCCAGGAGGAGAGGTTACAGAGCTCGTTATAGATAACATGTAAAAGGGCTATAACAAATAATAGGAGACAAGAGGAACTGCATTCAAACCCACACTTACATAYTATAATGAGTTGCTCAGTGAGGTATTTCTGATCCTTCTAACATTCATCTGCAGCATTAATGGTTTGCTTTGTTAGTGTTTACTCAGTTACTAGCATTCTATTGATTTCTGTAGCTATTACGGCTACAGAGGAGGGAGGAGGAGGACTTAAGAATGAATCTAATACTCCTGTACATTTTGTGTGGGAATTCGTACAGGACTACTGTGAATCAAGGCAAGYTTGAAGAAGGCACTGGACCATGTGGAAAAAAGCCAAGCACAGGTTCACTGGTGGAATAGAAGGGGTCAGAGAAATACAAGCTAAAGAAGATAAAGGAGAACTGTGGTTTCTACAATTATTTCTTGTTCTTGCCTTTTGCACTTTCCTGTATTGTTGTATGGTTTATAATTTTTCTGTTTGGTAAATGCTGGCATTAGAATTTTTATATGGTTATTGCATTGCACCTTGCTGCTGTATTAATATTAGTTTTGCATCTCAAATATCCATATTCAGCAAATATTTATCTAGCTGTTTGATGGATAATGCTAATCTCAGTGCTTTCCCTTTGGAATTTTCACTTCTTATACCCATACAAATTATCATCAGTGAGTAAATCCAAACCAAACAGATCAGGCAAAGGACTTGACCTTCCAATTAAATATATTAGCTGATGTAGCCCTAATACTAAAAGGGTAACTTCCAGATGGAAATTAGTTAAACACTTACTGTATTAGTTCTGCTTGGCCAAAAAGTCTGCTCTTTCCAGATGTGAAAATCAGTCTGCTAAAAGAAGTAAAAGCAAGTGAGGAAAACTAACCATTCAGCACCAAAGAGAATTCTCTCTTACAAGAGAAAAATGTGCTTGCAAGGTCCTAAATGTCTGTTACAGTTGGATTTCTCTGTATCCTAAAGCGTCTTAGCCCCAGCTTTGCACCTGGACAGCAGCATAGGAAGGGAAGTACGTTAAATATCCATTTTACTTGAGTCACTTGTCATTCAGTTTTTAGAATACAGCAGAAGAATTTGGAATCAGTGTGCACAGGTCTCACAAATCCTTTTTTAGATTTATGTCATTTCACTAGAAAAATATCAGCTATTCACTAGCCCACAGTACATGCATTAAATGGAACCTGAATGCTGGCTGAGGAGAGTGATGGGACCAGCAGCAAGAAGAGCAAGGAAGCGGGTTCCCAAAGTGCAGCACTGAGGTAAAACTGCTTTTCCTTTGCCTGCTCTTTTCTTTTTGCTGCAGTAGCAACTGCTGAAAAGCATTGACCTGAACTAAGGTTTCTGCAAGAAATCTAGGAAGCTATTTTACATAATGTGTTTTCTATTGTTGAGACAGGCTCCACATGTCCAGGTTGGAGGTGAGGTTCCTGTACTTAGTTTGAAGAAAATAGGGAAAAATGAATTTTTACTGAGAAGGGCAATAATAAAATTATCAAAGGAAAGCCAAAAAGGTGCTGCCTTTTGTGCTTGTGTGGGAAAGAATAGKGCTAATGGGAGAAAACAGGAGGAACAGGTAAGAACACAGTGGTTTTCATAACAGTGGTTTCTGTGAGGCCAAGGATAGAGATTAGCTGATAGTCCTTATCAGCTGTCCTGGCTGACTGCAGTGTACCTGTTCCTGCAACTCATTTGGGGCAAACCAGCTGGTAAACAGAGCAAGCTTGAAGTAGGCCTCCATTTGCTCACTGAAGCAAAATTAYGCAGTTCCAGAGAAAAGGCAAGAGTTTTGCCCTTTACCAGGGAGGAGGGGAAGAGGAAGGGAAGAGCTGCATGAGCATGAAGTCAAAAGACACAATGCAGGGAAGTCTAATCAATGGTGCCTCAGTTTCCCTTTTTTCTAGGAGGGGACATTACTGTCGCTCTTCCTCCCAAGAATGCTGGTAGATAAATAATCATAGTAATGCATTATTGGGAGGCTCTAAAAGAAGACATTTGATAAGAATGAAGGATTATGCCAGAGGATGACTGAATTTCCAAATTCAGAATTAATGGAAATCTAATAGTACACGTATTAATCAAGAGTTCAATGTTATGGAAGAATCTGTGATTACGGAGTAGAACTGGGTCCTTTGAGGAGAACACGAGCATTTGTCTTGTGGAAAGGAAAACATACAGAGTACGTTGTGTACTTATTTTTAAGTGCAGTCACCCTGTATCTCAAATGAGTACAAAAAGCATGTGAGAATGCACATGCTTCTTCAGCACACARGCTATAACCCGCAGTCTCAACACAAGTTGCGCCAAGCAATTATTTTTTTTCTCTATTGGCACAAACACAGTTTCGCCTTCACCTCTTCATATCTCTTTTACGTTTGTCACATTTACACAGCTGGATCTCGCTGGACACTGGCTGTTCCAGCAATGTCTGCCGCAGGCCCTCCTCCCCTTCCCTTCCTGCTTTCACGCCTTGGGGTAGCTTCACAGAAATGCAGGCAGGCTTGCGAAAACACTCGTTAATGTCTCCTTCCTTAGCTAGACAGCCCGTTTATTTTAGATAATGCTACTGCTTCAGATGAAGGAAACGGAGAGTGTCAAAGTGGTGCAYGGTGCTTATGTCTTCATAAACATAAGATCTACTGACTAGATATAAAGCAAATGGAAGGTGAAATCAYGCATCGCACAAATGAGAGTTAAAAAAAATACAAATATGGGCATTCATCTTGCTCCCAAAAACTTGAAGAATTACTTCTGTGCCCAAAGCTTGGCTGKTTTTTTTCCAGCTATCCTAGCTAGTCTAATGAGAGGTATTGCTTTAAGTTAYAAATCATCTCCTTTTTCTCTTTGTCCAAGGCAGGCATTTTCTTCATAGATGTGTACAAATAGAGTATTTGGGTAAATATTCATTAAGTATTTGTGAACAACTTTTTGCCCATATATCAAAGGGCATACCCCCCCTTTATATTTTCTTAAAATGAAAAAAATAAAATTGAAAATCATATTTGGTATCCCATACACAAGAGTCCCTGCCTCATCCTGCTCTTATTACATGGCTGCCAAGAGTAGTGATCGGTATGGGATGATTGTTGTGAGAATTATCTTTAACAGACTATGTCATTTTTCATTCTGGAAAGCAACAACTCACAATAAGTTGAGCTCTCTCTGTAGAGAGAGAGAGATCCCACCATGTAATCAGGATGCCAAGCATGCCTGCACAGGCAGTTACGCTCAGGTTATCTATTAGCTGTTTTGCTTKCAGGTGGAGATTAAGGCTCCATCGTGCTCTAAGGGTGAAAATCTGAACTGTGGTAGAGGAACKGTGATTTGAATGGATTAGGTCTGGAAATGGCCAAGAACTCTACACAGTCCATTAGGAGATAGCTGGCACTCATTTCTTCCTAAGGACAGCGTGCTTGCTGTAAGCATGTGGAACCCTGTGCTAATAGCAGCAATATGAATGGAGAATATGTGGGCCATGAAGCTGGTTACATCTAATCCCAAATATGAGGCGGTTTTTCCTCTCACTGGAAGTTCATGGGTTGCACACCTTATGATCAAATTAAGCAGTAAACAAAGATTTAAAGCAGTAAACAGATAAAGAGCTGCATAAAGACTTTGAAAAACTGACCGGAAGGTATTTTGGCGATCAGAAGAATTGGTAAGGGCAGAAGAACCCCTCATGTTGGATCAGCTCATGGCTCTTGGCCAGTCTTGGGTTGCACTGGAGAGAGAAGAATGAGATGTCATAGCTGTTCCCCACTGAAGCACAGCTCTGCTGCTCTGGAGGAGCTAATGGGAAGCCGTGATGCTACATGGAGCTGGAGATGTACGAACTATCAACACTGCAACACGAGCCTAGGAGGCAGTATTAAGGTACCTAAAACCTTTCCCCTGCAGTCAGTATGTGTTCAGTGGGATCACAGTGCCTGCAATTTGGCAGTGCTGGGAAAAATTAATCCTTGTGAGGATGCTTTTAAATGTCTAATGTGAACTGTCGGTTCTAAAGAGCAAAGTTCATGAAATTTTACACTGTTAAATCTAGACTGCTCAGTCTGGATTGCTTAATTTTAAGGCAACTTGCGAATCTTTGTAGTCTGCAGATGTGTAGTTGCATTATCACGCATTATCAGATGTCAGTGAAAGAAGTGGCAATTATTTTCTATATTTAAAAACTATACATTTTTTTTTCTCAAGCTTTTTCAGGAAAGCAATACCGATATTATAGGCCTTTCTAGATAGCACACTCAAATATTGAACCTGCTTTATTTGCCATTTGTTATCTCTATTTTATCATTAATTTGGGAGTTACAAAGACCAAGCAATACTGTGCTGCAAGAATAGATAAACTGTTCATCCTCACTTTTGTGAATACTCTGTGAATATCCAATATATTTGCAGAGATTTTGATTTATTCAGGAATGACTTGTGATCCAAAGAAAAAGAAATGATAAACCAAATACCTTATGAATGTATAGACTAAATAAGTTTCTCAACAAAATTTCCAGACTATTTATCAACACTCTATACAATTTCTAGTGTACATGTGTCTGACAGGGAAAGAAACTGTCAAAAAAATAATAGTTCCCAAATGTAATTCTACACTGAATTATGGGAGTTAATATATATTACTCAGTGGATCTGAAGCAATGAGTTTCTGCAGTCAGAGAAACTCTGCAAGGATTAGAGAGATGTTGCAGGAGTGACGTGGCCAAAACAAACAAGTACAAAATTTACTAATCKTTCTAGTTCAACTCGACAGGGACTGTTAGCAAGCAGCAACTGCAGAGTGCGGAGGTGACAGATTTTCCCACTGGAAGGGCAATGAGCACTGCATGGAATGATTAGTGGTCTGAGTTTGATCTTTTAAAGAGATGTGAAAGTTTCTCACTGGAGAGAGAGAGCACAAATAAAAGTAAAGGCTGTACTTATTCTGTGGGATCACTGTATATCTAGATAGAGCACAAACAGTCAGGTAGAAAGATGCATACTCCTTGGGTGTAATGTAGCTATAGACCAAAAAACCCAGGCAATCAGTGTGTGTCAGAAAAAGAGTTAAGCTATGAAGCAGAGCACAAGGCTGTTGTATTGAATGTTAAAGAATTTTACAGGACATTTATGTTCCATTTGTATGGTACCACACCAGGAACTACTGGTATTTTCTTCTGAATGAGAAGRCTAAGTGAGAAGGAAATGTGCTATGCACATGGGTGTTGAGGAGATAGTTACCATAGGAACAGTGGCTGCATGTGATTGCTCATCCCTCTCCACCTGCAGCATCTAAAAGAAAAGGGTCTGGTATGGAGGCTCAAATTCATATTAGGTGTAAAATTGTGCAGCTTCTTAAACTCAAGGGGGTTGCATTACCCTGTACCAGATCATAGACTTCCCAGTATGCCAGAGAAGTCAAGGGAGAACACTACAGAAACAGAGTGTTCACCAACTGTCCAGTGATACCACTTTTTATCTTCTCTTTCTAGACATTTCAGAAAAATGAAATGCAATTATTATTTCAGAAAAGCCATTTAATTTCACTAGTTTTCACAAAATTTGGACTGTTCTGCATTTATTGACTGACATACAGAGACAGATACTTAGCACTTCCACTGCCTCCCTTGCTATGACCACAACATACCCTGAACATCCCTTGAAGTCCCTTTGAAATGCCAGTACAGCTTCAGCAGATGCTAGGCAAAAATTCACCACACCGAACTTCAGGAGTCTTCAGTAAAGCTCTGTAATCTGATCTGGCTGTCTAGGTTCCCTTTTTATCCAATGCAGAGAAACAGGCACTTCAGAGAGCTGGCTATCTAACTTATATGGGCATTCTCCTGCAGATGACTTCTGCACGAGAACTACCCTTTTCTCTCCATTATCTGTAAAGGAAACCTGGGCAACTGGTCTAGGTGTACTTCTCTGCACAGAAGACGACTATRTTTGGACACATATCATATTCCAGATATCAGAAACTGATGCTCCAGTCTTTTTCATGGATATCCCTGCCACACTTTCAGCTGGATGGCTTCTCAGCTCCTCCATGTACCCTTCCCCACTGGAGCATCCCCAGTGCCTGGCTCTGGGTGCGGACTCATTGCCAAGCATTCTGCATAGATAATACCATTGCTAAGTCTGCTTTTCTGCCAGCCGTCATAATCTTCTCCATTGCCCATCATCAAATGGAGTTTTTTTAATGCTTGAGCTGAACAGCCTCGACTCCAATTCTAACTTCACAACTCTGAAAGTGTGTCAGTCTCCTGAGGTAAAATTCTCCATCTTTACACTCCTTGAAATCCTCAGCAATCCTGAACAAACACTAAAAAAGCAGAATATGCTGTTTACACATAATAATCCATTAGGAAGTGTGTGTTGAATTGATAATGTCTGATCAAAACCAAAACCAGTGTCTCTCATTTTTTCAATTGTTTTCCAATTGTTCTAAATTCTCATGGATCCCACTGTACTCAGCCAAGCCTTTTGGAATTACTCTCAGATGATGGCATTTGCAAAAGTCCAGATCAGTAAGTCTGGGCTATGTGAGGACTATAACTTGCTAACGAGCACATAGCTGTCCTTATGGAAGGAGTTCAGCTGAGTTCTGTGGAATTAGATTGGCCTAAATCAGAAGAMGATTGCCCCTCGTATTTGTAATAATTGTTGACTCAGAGTACTTACCCTAATAAATGGATAGATAAGCTCTATCCTTCTGTTTATAGAAAGATAATTTACTGATTTGCTAGCTGGCCCGGGAATCAAACTCATAGTTTAATTCTTTCTTTTTCTTTTTTTTTTTTTTAATCTTTTCATTCTTAATTAGTTCCATTGTGAAAACAAATTTCCCCAGACACTGAAATGTTCCTATATCACAACCACATAAAAGATCCCAAAGTAAATTTTCATAAATAACTGGTGCCACAAGCATTCCTGGCACAAGATCTGGCTGGTGTTTGAGGTTATATCTATTCTAAAGCACACACAGAAAAACTATATAATAGGAACTTGGGAAGAAATGCACAGTTCTCAGTAATCTTTTCAAAATAGTAAATTTTCATCCTTACTTGGCAAAATATTCTTCCTTCTCTTCTTTATTGCAATTTAATAATGGGGTTTTATGATATAAAAGAGCACATTTTATTCAGAAACAATAGTTATTAGATGAAATGGCCATTATTTGGTTCTTGCATTCTTTTCCAAACTTTCAAATAATAATTGTCTTGGCACTTTCATGACAAGGACAAAAAACAGAACTGCATGGGCTGTCACTTACATCTATTGAAGGACAAAGGAACCTCAGAAATTAATTCATATTTTAACTGAAATGAAAGAGAGTCACTCTGTATTAAGCACACCTTTGTTCAAAGTGAATGAGCATCTTAAAGGCAGAAAATGTAAACCCAAAGGCCTTCCTGCCAAAATATATCACATCCAAGTCAGTTTTTGTTGTAGTTTTCAGAACTCCTTATATCTTTGAAACACATTTTCTGACAATAGCTTAGTAGTGTTTTCTTTTTAACTCTAGCTACATTTGGTCTGAAATATGAGGGCAGAATTATTCAGAAACTCATGATGTAATTGTTTTGATTTTATCTTCAAAGGATGTCAGTAGGATTTAAATTTGCAAGTCTGAAGTATGTTAAGCAGCAGACACAGAAGTTGTGTCAACAGTATGCCATTGTCACAGGAGAATAAACAGCATAGCATGACTGACAGTACTATAGTTATTATTTACCATGCAAGAAAATGCATTTTCTTTTAGGCTTGATTTATTTATCTGGGAAGGTTGAAGTCTGAAGTAGCACTTAGTTCTCAGTGGAAATCACATTCCAATGCTGCCTTTATAATACCAAGTAACTTTCTGCATTCCTACCTACCTCACCCATACTGCCTTAAACCATTTAATGAAGCTATGGTAGCTCAGACAGTCACTTACGATCACTCACAGACTGCCTGCATTTTCCACAACAGCAATCCCACTACTAGTTCTGCTTGTAATATGACTAGAGAAATTGCTTTTCCTATGTAGGATTGGATTTGAATATGGAAAGAATTCGTCATAACAACTTGTATGAGCGGCTTCACCTGTTCTATCACTCAGGCTCCTGATCTTAGTATTTCAGTTGTTTCTTACCTACCAGAGTTTAGACTGCGGTAGGTACCATCTTACCATTTGCTGCCCCAGCTTCTGGGGGGGTCTTGAGAAAGACCATGCCAAAAATTCCTGCCAGGATGTATCTTTTCACTCTCTGTACTTAAGCAGCTTAAGCGCTTAAGATCTGACTTAAGTCACATCCATATTATAATCAAGAATATTCAGATGCAGGTTTTAGGTACCTACCTGTATTTAGATATCTAAACACAGGCATCTACATGCGAGATAGGTATCTAAGCTCTCATTACCATCAGTAAATCTAGAAAGAGATTCAGTTGACCAGATGTAAAAGTTTGCTCCAGGCAGAGCTGAATAGGTCTTAAAATGTCTTTGACTGTCTTGACTCGGGGCTTGATTCACTGTCCTGAACATAAATATCAAGTGCCAACTGAGATGTCCGGGGATATCTTAAACAACTGTACAGGGCTGGGCAGATGTGACACAAGATCCATAGGAATTCTCTGCCCTTCTGGTCGGACAGCTGGGTGTCTCGTGGAAAACCCAAGGGTATCATAAACAGCATTTGACAGCAATTTGTGGCTAGGAGGATTGAACCATTCAGCTCCTCTGGCTACACTAGAAGCTTTCGTACTGAGTTCATAGTTAGACACCTAAATCTAAATATCTACTATTTGAATTCGAGTTCCACCCATGTAGAAATGTAACCACAGAAGAGAAAGTAGCATCAATTTACTACCTGAAAAAGACCCTGTTTCCTGAATGGGTTTGCAGCTGTGAGAAATCCCATGCTATTGCGATTGTGTTGATGTTGTCATGCAAGCGTATCAAGCTAGTTTGAATGTGGGCAYGGTAGTAAAGTGTTCTTTTTAACCAAAGTACATCTGTTGAAAGAGTCAGACGGAGTTTCATCAAGATTCTTATCCAGCTGCTGCTGAAAGTAACATCAATATCATTAGCAGAAACTGGATTAGATTTTGACTATACACAATGCTTTTCTTGTGGATGTTGTTACGATGCAAAAAATAAACTCCTTTTGTTTGTATGTTTATATGGTACCACTGTCACACGGTCTGATATTAGCCTTCCTGCCATACTGTGAATTAGATTACCATTCCTATTTTGTGGAAGGAGTGTTGAAATAGAGGGATATGATAGCTTTCTCAAACTCACAAAATAGTCCACAGAAGAAAGAAGAAATGAACCCACATCTCTAAAATGCCATGTCTGGTGACTTAAATCGCATGATTTTCCTTTTATATACATATAGGAATATGTTCTCAATTGATGCCTTTTTTTCACAGCAACAGAAAAATAAAGTAGCCAAAGCTTCACCCTGCATTATGCAGAATCATATATTGACAAGAACAGCTTCACAAGAAACATGAAAAAAATCCATTTTGGCTCTTCCATGTATGTAATTTTCTTATCTTAAAACAACAGTTATTCTTAAGAACATGGATAAGTCATTGGGTTTGAGGAAGTTCTGGAGTTTTTTAAGTGTGCATAAAAAGTTCTAGTGCAAACTCTTCCTGCTTATTCTAGTAAGAACTCGGTTCTATCAAGTTCAGTGCATGTGACTGAATATGATAAGCTATAATTTTTAAAGTGTACTTGGGAGAAGCATGGGCTCTTAATTAGTGAAAATGTAGACATGAGGATAATCAAGATGGAGTCTCAAGGTCTACAGTATTAGTTTTATTGCTCTTAATAGGCACTGCAATATCAGGATAATTGAGTAAGTGGATGAAAGAAGCTTTGTAACTTTAGCTATGAATTTTAAACTATGAAAGAGGTTAGAGTCAGGAGAGGCATATGAAAATAGCAAAAGAAAGCAAATAACTTACACTGTTATTCGCTAAAATTAGTATGATTGCAGGAAGTTTAAATACACAGTGATAAATTGAAGTATCTAAGATCGTAAAATAGATTACAAAGGGAAATTCAGCTCGTCTCCTGATAGGAATCTAGTCCTGGTTTCAGCTGGGATACAGTTAATTTCCTTCCTAGTAGTTGGTATAGTGCTGTGTTTTGGGTTTAGTATGAGAATAGTGTTGATAACACACTGATGTTTTAGTTGTTGCTAAACAGTGTTTACACTAGTCAAGGACTTTTCAGCTTCCCATGCTCTGCCAGGGGCACAAGAAGCTGGGGGGGAGCATAGTCAGGACAGCTAACCCAACTGGCCAACGCGGTATTCCATACCATATGACGTCATGCTCAGCATATAAAGCTGGGGGAAGAAGAAAGGGGGAGACATTCGAAGTGATGGCATTTGYCTTCCCAAGTAACCGTTACGCATGATGGAGCCCTGCTTTCCTGGGGATGGCTGAACACCTGCCTGCCCATGGGAAGCAGTGAATGAATTCCTTGTTTTGCTTTGCTTGTGTGCGAGGCTTTTGCTTTCCCTATTAACCTGTCTTTATCTCAACCCACGATTTTTCTCATTTTTACCCTTCCAATTCTCTCCCCCAGCCCACCGGGGGTGAGTAAGCAAGTGGCTGTGTGGTACTTAGTTGCCGGCTGGGGTTAAACCACGACAGGAAGTACAATATTTTTGCAAAAATACTGGATTTAATTTATCTCACTGCAAGCTTGATTCACATCTCCGTCATGACTTTGATTTAAAACAGTGTCCTTTAACTTCACTGGGCTTTGGACCAATCCTTTTTGGACATAACAACTCTTCTAATAAGGCAAAACTCATAGTACGAAGCAGTGGTTTTTTGATCGAACCACTTTAAATCGAATTTAATTCCAAATTAAATGATAATTTGGAAAAAACCCAGTCTGTCTTCCAGATGCATAAGCCCTTCTTCAGGTCTGCAATGGAAGCAGCAAAGTAAGTACTTGATAGTATAATTCAGAAGATTTGGGAGAAAATGTCAGTATCTGTAGCACAGGGAAGATGGTAGCAATGGAGCTAACACTGAGGCTGTAAACCCAGTATCTTTTGATTTTATACTGAAACATCCAGTTACTGATGAAAGAATACTTTTCACAAAACAGCTATTAYGACTATGACTTCTCGTTCACTTTTGTCCCCAGCGGAGACCCACTTCAAGAGAACAGCCAGTCTTCAGAAGAAAGTTCTACTAGGTGCTGTAAGGCACATACTGATTGCAGACATTGGTTTTATGACACAGGATATACTCCAACACCTCTAGTCATCCTCTTGGTGTTCAGTGGCTGGTAATTACCTGGATGTCTCTTTGGTCTTGGAGATAAACATATCATCACCTCTCTCCATACTAACAGCTCGTACTGCTCCAGTGCCACCAACCACTGTTTCTTTCACATTGTCTGCTCAACACAAGTTAAATTCAGACCAATTGTTCTCAGCATCTACTATTGCTTAGAAATTGTTTCTGTTTAAGAATCTGCATGCCCAAAGCCTTGACTGTTTCTTCTACCCATAGAAGTTGCTTTTAAAAAAGATATTATCTTCCTCTAAAATCATGGCTGCAGTCAGTCATCCACTACAGCATAGTGGGTAAAGAAAGATAAAGAAAAATGAGCAAAAGTTCTTTCCAGTCCTGTCCATTATTCTAGGATATTACCAGATTTTCTGTTTAGTAAAGGTTGTATGTTATTTGCATTGTCAAAACCTGATGTTACAATTCAAAGCTACTATTTTGTTCTGTAAGTCAGAATACTTCTATTCTTTATAAAATGAAAGCTAGGACAACAGAGCAATGGTCTGCAATAGATGCACAATSCTTCAATACCCTGAGGAGAACTTGTGTATTTTTTTGTGATTCCTACTGTTTCAAACAAAGCAGCTTTCTACCTAAATGGTTACCAGTGTAGCTATCAATCACATCTTGCTGTTCATAAATAATGAAGATTATACCCCAATGGATCATAAACTTTAATTAGGAAGAATGTCATAATAGGACTAGAAAGTGGTTTAGTTGGCATTTCATATAACAATTACTCATGTCCTCCTGAAAGTCGTATTTTAGTGGACTTTGTTAAGCTTCTGGTACATTTTAAGAAAGCAGTTTGATGCTTTAATTGGCTTCTGTAGCTATTTTATCTCTCTAACAAGAAGAGTTTAGCTTTCTGTAAACAGAGTTCTAAAAGCCACCATGTAAAGTGGTATACCCAGGGCATACAATAACACTTGTCTCATGTAATTTTCTTCCTCTGACATCCACTTCTGGAAAAGGCACAAAGTGGAAACATTCTGGTTATAGTCATCCCCATTTAGGCAGAAGGGAGGATAAAAATTCTTGCTAGCATTCTGACAAAGATATAAACATTGCTATTTTTATATTTAGCATGACTCCTTTACCATCAGAAAACAAGGAATAGATGTCACAGTTTTCAGAACACTAATTTGTTTTCTGTTTCTATTTTAAGATTTACACTATAGATTTCAAGTGAGGTAGAATGAATCAGTTCAGGAAGGTAGGTAGCTGTAACCTGAAATTTCTCCTCACTTAATTTGCAAAGTCAAACCCAATATTTAACCTTTGGAATGTTTCTATTGTTTTTGCTATTTAAGTAAAGAAAAGACAGAGGGACTCACTTTCTTACATAGTTCACTAAAAACAAAGAAGATATAGATGTTGCGGTCTTTCATGGAAACTTTGCATTGTTCCTTATTTTGTTTTTTTAATCTAAAATCAAAATTATGTTAATTGAAGGCATATGGCAGTTCTTTGTACACAAAAAGGTAACAGTTTAGGAACAAAATTATTGGATATCTTGCAGTTAAAAAAAGCTGTCTTACAAGATTTGTGGCTGTTTTACAGACTTAGAGGATTTTGTTCTTTCTGGTACCTTTGAAAAGCATTTGAAATTTCTGATTAACTCCAGAACTGAATTAGACTGCGATTTTTTGAAGTCACCCCCAGCAGATGAACTCAGTTACAGAATATTGGTCTGTCCACATTTGTTATGGAGAATCTGTCCCTCCTCATGCAATGCCATTGAAAACAGGGAGTAGAATAGAGCATGTATATGTTAGCATCCATGGAGCAGAAGAAAACCTCTATGACAATTCGTAGTTTTTGTTACTTAAAATGGAACTTTTACACTAGCTAACAATTAGCATTTGTGTCTAGACCACTTCAGGAAAGGAGGAGGCAGACAGTTGTGTATAAATCAGCTCAGGGAACAGACAGAAACAGCCCTTTGGAAAGATGACTATAACTCAAAATGCAATCAGGCCATTTATATATTAAAAAAATAAATCTGCCTTTGTCTTTCCATATGACTCATGCATATCTACCATACTTAAGTTGGTAGATTCATTTTGAAGACATTTGTGGGAGGTAGGATGAACAGAGATAGCAAACCTTTTCCCTTTCCTCTGTGAAGTCATACTGACCAAGAGAAGCATCAGTTAGTCACGGAAATGTAATAGTCATAGGCCTGCTCATGCATACCAACATGATCACTAAGAGGCAGCAAAGGGCAGAAAAGATTAATCAGCCAATGAAAAATACATAAAGGAGTACTTATCATAATCTTCAGAACTATACCAGGAGCTGCTACTCTGAAATAAAAGCCGTAATGCATGCCCYCTCTGTCTCTTTGTTACTCTGCAGGATTTAGGAAATACTTCTCGCCTTGTTACTACGGCCAAACTAGGCAAATTCAATCACAGCTTCTTTTTGCCAATTTTTACAAATACACAAAATAAGATTCTAGATAAAAATAAGATGGGCCAGCAAAAGTAATATTAAGATGTATATATTTGCTGATACTGTATAATACCACTTTACTTATAAAAGATTATTTTTAACTAAACATTTACAAGAATACCTTTTTCTGAAACTTTATTGAACTAAGAGATTGACCTTATTCTCAGTGAAGTCAAGACCTTTTGCCCCTGGGGTCAGGACTTTGTACAGATGGGATTTGCCTTAACACTTYATTCAAATTATTTACTTACTAAATAGAATATTTTGGTAACCAAAAGTGAGTATGTGGCATATCCATTGGCATCAAGTTACATAGTATATTAATAATTTTTCCAGAGTATTTTACTATTAGCTAACAAGCACATCTGTCTAGCTGTGGAAAGCTGTGTAGTCTTCAAGGCTTCTCTGATGATTTGYAAAACAACAAAATCAAAGAGGTAAGTTCCCTGATGGTTTCTTCCGTTAGAGTACAATTTGCAGTGGATTTGACCTTGGTGACTGAATAAACAAAAGGAAGAATTTTTAAAGAATAGTTGATGGTATCATATTTCTGATATCAAAGAACCTATAGTAAAGTTAATGCACGGTCTAGACTTCAAAGTTTTGCTGGCGTATTGAGCTGGCTGGAGGGTAACAAAATCGTACCATGGAGACAGAAAAATACGCCAGCAAAGCCCCAAGCAGAGGTGCAGCTAGAGCCACACAAGCAATCTGTAGCAGCTTCCAGTACAGTGTTTCCCAGGCTCAGTAAAGCTGCCATGACAGAAACCTGCCAGTACAGACTGTACCTCTGCTAGAGGACTTTCTCCAGACCTTGAGAAAACCTGATGGCTGAAGGCCTTAACCCTAGACCCAGTAGGGGCACACATGCCTACTCCTGATAAGAAATCCAGAAGGCTGAGCTAGCCATCTTCTGTATTACATGAGATGATTTAAACAGGGTCCAGAAGAGGCAACAGTCTGAAAGAGCCTTAGGTTGGCATGCTGGAACTACAGCTGCCTACGGTTAACCCATAGGAAACAAGGGTCTGTCTGAATTTTCTGTCTGATGTCCAGAATGGAGGATGGAGGTACCTCTACCCACTGGTGAAAACAAATGTTTGTAATCTTCCTTTCAAAGACTTGTCTTGATAGGGGAAAGACACAGCATATTTGGAAAGGATAGGCATTGGGGGAGCGCTGCCTCCTTACGCCAGCCCACCAACACAGCCTCTGCAATATCATGCAACAGCACAGAGTATTGTGGAGCTGCCTTAACACTTGCATGTCAGAAGAGGATGCAGGTAAAGCCACTTTCTTTCAGTTGTAGTACTAAGGATAGAAAGCTGCTGGCATCACTAAAAGAAGAAAGGTTTGGGATCTACACAGTAAGAAAAGTCATGTAAGGTTTATACGTATGATCCAGCTGTCATCTGAAATGGTAAGATCCTAGAACAACAGATATCTAAACCCAAATATTTTAAACATACTAACTGATTTTTTTATCCAGAGGGAATAAATAGAAGGATACAAAGGGATGAAAATTGCCTGAAGCTTAAGGAACCAATTCCCTGGAAGCCATCCTTCCCAAAAAATAGAGGGGAGTAATCTGCTGGGGAAAATTCAGACTGAGGTTTGAATGCCTCAGTTTGAGCTTTGAATGCCTCATCAGCTGGCTAATGTCATTAGAGGTCCCCTTCAACAGTCACTGTTGGCACTTAAGAGCGAGACAAATAGTTTGGGAATTGTCTCAAATACTACACCTGTATCAGGACATTACTAGAACTGTGCCAGAAACATTCAGAGTCCATTTCTTGTGTTTGTTTTCACAGCACCTCCTTGCATGAAAAGATGATGTTTCATACTCTGTTAATTAATTATTGTGATATATTTCAGAATAAGGTGGCTGAAATTATAATTCTGAGTTTTGTACCCATTAGTCAAAGCTTTCATCACTGTCATTTTCTCTCTCCCCTTCAAATTTTTTTAATCTTTTCATCCCTAGAGGAAGGACAATCTCTTCAAGGACATTAACCAGCTATACCAGTGATACTGCTCTAACAGCAAGTTTACAGTAGTCACAAATGTGGAAAGATAACAACCTCTAACAAGGCTTGAAAAACCACGATGCATATGAATCCATGCCAACAAAAGGGGTTAGCTTCTGTTATTCATGGAGGAGACACATCCTTGCCATCTGAAAACGTCCTTTACAGAATGTAATATTGCGTGTCACTACCAGCATGACTGTATAAACCCAGATTTTGCCATGTTTACTCAAGTGAAGTTGTAGCTAAGTCCTCAAATAGTGTGGAGAAGAAATTCCGCTTATCATGACTAAAAGAAGCAGAATTCAGTTCCTTGGATTTTATTTCTTTGGAGTAGTATCTACACTGTCTTCTGAGCTTTGTACAACAATGACTGCACCTTGGATTGCTTGGGGATGGCACAACTATTGATTTTAGACATTCCTATGAGTGGATGATTTGGATGTRTATACTGTTCACAAATCAGAGTTTGGCAACCCAGCAGTGCAAATTAAGGTCAATAATGACAACAGAGTAACATTCCCAAGCAAAAAAGTTTAACAGCTGGAGTGATTCAGACCAAAAGACCCTCTATCCGTAGCTCATCTCTGGCAGTAACCAGTAATATACAGACAAGGGAAAGAGTTTTACAAAGACGTGAGGTGTTAAAAAGGTTCTTCTGTGACACACCTTGTCTGCTGCTGGCAATTGGAAGTTCTTGGACTTTCTGAGCCAGGATTTGTATCTGAACCACTGACTTCATCTAATGTCTGGTTGGGAGGAGGAACTACTAATGTATTTTTGGGAACTGCTTGTACATTAGGATAGTACCATCATATTGCTGTATGGAAAGCTATGCCACACATGACATATCTTCATCTCCTTTTACACAACTTTTAGGATGTTTTGTGATTCATTCACTTGAAGCATTTCATCAAAAATTAGGTGCTTACATAAGATCTTTCATAATAGCCATCCAAACCCTCACTTGAATTCTAGAGACCTTCAAAACTGTACAGTAGAAAACCAGCAATTTCAAGCTTAAGTGGAAACCAAATTGAAAGTATTGCCTAAAAACACATGTAAGTATCAAGGGTTGAAAAGTAACTTAAGAGATTGTTAGAACCAGATACTTCTTCATAGCAGAACTGCAAAAGAGAGAGAGAATTCTAATCCAAATCTTAAGGGAAGCAAATCTACTACGGAGGCAGCTGTAATTTGAAGGTGCACTTTCAGTTCTGATAGATATTGACAAATAAGTGTTGACATAGCAGGCAATATTTTCTTTTTTCATGTTTTCCTTCATGCAAAACCAAAATATGTGGAGCTTGAAAACTGCACTCTTAAAAAGGTTTATATATATTTCTGGCAAGTTTGTTCTATTTAAAATTAATCTCTGCATGAAAGTAAGCAAAGAACCCTTACTAGGRAAATGCATGGTGTTTAATTTCTTTTTTCCCCAGTGTTTTCAGGGTGACTGTCTGTTATCAGTATGATTGCAAAGGCTATCCCAGGTTTTTGTGTCCTTTCTTTACTCCCCATGGAGACTTGGATGGATTCACTCCACGCAAAACAAACTTGTTCCTCCACCCATCAGAGATAACTTTTGTAATTGTACAAACATCAGAGTGTAAATCCTGTTCTGATAAATTTGAAATGTCAWTTCTGTGAATGAAGCTTTACAGTATGTTCTTTTGAGCAGTTATAAACAAGATACGAATATTGTATCTGACATAACAAAATCTGTACCTCATTCACAGCTTTTGCAAGGAAAATAAAACTTTCACATCGTTACACAGGGGACTTCTTGGAATTGCAGTTGGAGATGATGATAATGGGGAAACTAAGACTTATAAATGCTTTATTGTTTTGATGGAAATCAGCCAAGAAGGCAGATAAAAGACTTAAGAAGAACTAGCTAGGAAACAAATCAGAGACCTAAATGACCCTACTGGAAAAATAAATTCTAGAACTTAACATCTGGTTCTTGCAGTTGTCAGCTCATTCAGCAAATGGTCAGACTGATTAGCTGCTTGTCTGCAGAATACAGGGAAGGGAGTAAAGACCGCATCATATCAACAGTGGCAGGCAGTGTCAAGTGAATGCTCATAATCTACAGTGATACTGCTATAGGTAGCAGACAGCAGTGCCTAGATAAAGCCTAACTTCTAAAGTTTGTGCCTGTGCTTCAGTGTGTGACCCCTCTCGCTGATACAGCCATACAAACAATAAATAGTGATGAGTTGGTTTTTAATGGAATCTTAAGCATCACATGAAACATTCAGTAGCAAATTACCTTGGACTTTGTTGCAAACTTTAAATGGAGGCCAGGTTTAATCAGGTCATGAACTGTTCTTCCAAAAGTTTCCAGTCAGCTTGGACTGATTTACTGTCATTGCCTTACTGACTTGGCTCAAAACCACATTTTGATGCAAAACCACAATCAAGCCAATGACTCTGAAGAAGATTTTTGCTTGAAACAAAACTTCAAAATGAAGGATTTGGTAAGCCCTCTCAAAATGGAAGAGAAATACCTTCACCTGCATGCCCTGAACATGCAAAAAGACTAGCACTTTACATAGGCTGTATTTACACCATGCATCAAAAGGAGGTTTAGGGAATTACTATACATGAGACAATAAACACACTCAATGAAGCTTAACACAGTGCAAATCCAGGCATATCAATCAGCCTGGGTCTTACCAATCCTTGAAAGGTGTGCAGCATGCATGMTATCAGGGGCACATTGTTTGGCTGCTTCCAGACCCCATCTGTCCTCCCCTAAATCAGTATAGGTGTTTCTATCCTGGCAAAGTCTTGAGTCCTTATGGGGACAGGACCCACAAGGCTTGCCTCTGAGGCACAAGTTACATGTGTTAATAGTACTAGCAATAGTTAATAGACCCAGCAATTACTCAGCATTGGATGGTCATTTTCGATACTAACAAAAACATTTTCTGTGTTATTTAAGGAAGAGTAAGTGGAGTTCAAGTGTTTTTGCTTTGTAACATAAAGTATACTAGTGTGTTCGAAGCTTGTTTTTGTCTCCACTACTCTGCCCTTTGTCCAGGATGGCAAATCTAACCCTAAACAATAGGTCTACCTGGAGGTACCATTCCCAAAAGTCTAGTGGGATCACAGTCTTCTTGCATTACTAGTCATTCCCACCTTTAAGCACATCAACATATTTTTCTTGCAGAGAGGTGTTGTTCCAGTGTAGAAACTGGGCACTGGTAGGGGTCTTTTGTAACATTCTCATTTGTGAAAAGTTGTCTTCTTGCCTAAATATTCAGCAGCAAATTAATGGACCAGTTTTTGATGATGCAGTGATTAACGTGAACGAGAGACAGGGTGCTGAACACACACACACACACACACACACACACACACAAATTTGACCGTTACTCTGTCAAGCTTCTTGATAATGAACGATTTTGAAAGGATACTGGTGTACCTCCAAACCTCCTCCCTTAAAGTCCAGGGAATCAAGACAAAAAATGCAGGCTTTCCTTGGGACAGTAGTAAGAGAGAACTAGGACTGTCTTTTTTTCTGTCCAGCTTACTTTCTGTGAACCATACCGAATGCCTCCCAGACATTTCCATAGGAGCTGCATTTACTTCCACCAGATTTAAATGTGATGGTTGACTTATAAAGCTAATCTGTTTGTAGCATTCCTTTTTACAAACATAGCTACATTTCATTCTTTGCATTTTTTTAATTTGTAATCATGTGGCTCCACAATAGCGCCATCAGTCCAAGAGGCATCGACATAAACTACACGAAACTCTTCAGGCTAAATCCTGATTTATAGAATCCAGTGGAATTTTGTAGTTCTAACTGGGGGCAGACTACGGCTCCAAATTTTTTTTTAGAAGCTCACAGATTCAGTCTTTATCTTGTCACCTCCTACAGTCCCTAAAATAATCCTTCTTTCTTCAATAGAAACACGTGCTACTGCACATTTGAACCATAAACCTGACTGGACCATGCTGAGAAACCCAGCATTTATACATCACCTTAGGACACAACAGCAGCAGTTGATTATCAGGAAGCATTTCAGAGTTGAATTTAAGTGACTTGCATTTTTAAGATCAGCACAGGGACCATAAAAGGGCACTTTGGGATATTCCAGCCTGAGTATCAAGTATTCAAGTACAACTTCATGTTTATTCATTGTGATTACTGAATTTGATAAATCATTGACTTGGATGGAATGCACAAAACCTTCACATTTTCTGGGACTATTTCACAGCTTGAGCTGGGCAATGAAAATGGAAAAAGGTTGTTTTAAAGAAACACTGTCTTGTTTCAGGGTCTTGCACTCTCCCCATTAAAATTCTTTTGTAAAACAAAAGCATACCATTTCATTAAACAAAATAGCTACATAGGCTTCTCCATATGTTATCTTCTTTCAAGGTCGATGCATGTAAAAAATCTGTATTGCATTAAATAGGAAGTGAATGTAAATATGACACATGGAAAGCTTCCAGATGATTGAACTGTAAAATACGATTTAATGCTGCAGAATATTTCTCCCCTCTCTTAGCTAACAGCATGCATTTCTACATAGAGGCAATACAAAACTTTTTGTGTGTTTATTTTAAAGAAGCTTAACCAGCACTTTTAGCAGAAAAATCTCATCCTATTTCTGTATTGGGATTTTTACTAAAATCAAAAGATAAATAAATAGACCTCATTATCATGAGGTCTAACTCTGATCTCATTCAATCAGTGTACATCAAAATCAACTCCATTGAAGTAAGTGAAATTCAACTGATATACAGAAGTTAGGAGGTTAGGGTCAGTTCCATTGACTTCAGTACAGTTACCTCTGACCTGCCTCAGTGTGAGATCAGATTCAGTCCAATATGGATAGACTTGCACACTCAATTTAACTCCGGGAATGGGCTTGAGACACAAAGTTTAAATCCACAACCACGCTTCCAAAAAGGTAGGTGTTCAGTACAATGATTTGGTGCTTGACAGTAAGAAAAACAGGAACCAGCTGCAAGTTCAGRATACTTGGAAATAGATAAATTTCTAATGAATTTATTTTAAGATCAAGTGTCTGCAAATCAGCACCCCTATTTTTATTGCCAGGACCTAACTGCATGTCTCTGGATTTCTACTGTATGAGAAACTAATACATAACATAGAACATACGCTTTACGTGTGAGCAAAATTATCTGCTGTTGCAGAAGAAATCCAGAACTCTGGACTCAATTCTTGGCAGGTAAAAACCTTTTGATTCATCTTTATACCAGAACCTAATGTTGACATTAAAGAAGGATAAGATTAATAAAGTTTGGTGCTCTAACTCTTCTGGTGTTCAGCATGAGGGAAGCTAACAAAGCTGGCTGAAGTGGTGAAGGGATTTGGTGGTACAGAGGTTTGAACTGGATGGTCACATGCAAACAAGTTTCTGTATTTCCTATAACCCTTGAATCTTCCCCGTTCCTACAACTACCTCCAAATTGCACTGTTTTTTGAAGTTTAGAACCATTTCAATAAGTCTTTTCCACTTTTGGTTTCTGATTGCATCTAAAGTGCCAAATGTCTTGAGGAAGGCCCCTCTCCTCTCTATTTATTTAAATCCATATGGAAACCCAACCTAAATATAAAGCCTTTGGAGATTTGCACCTCATTACATCCCTACAGGTTCCAAAAAACTAGTGCCAACCCACCTACGTCTACCTCACATTGCACACTTGTTATGTTAAACCAGGGAGYGAGTTGTTAATAAAGATCACATTGTCAGCAGAGCATTATGGACACCTACATAAGAATGTATATTCTCCTTTTGTTCCATTTCTTATTTTTAGAGCATATCAGCAAAACCAGGACAGAGCCATGACTTGTAATTTCCTTCCAGTATCGGTGTTAAGGATTCTTGCAGGAATCACGCAGAAGGAAAAGAACAAAACATAGCATATATCTGCCTTTTTAGCCTGACTGAGGAATAGCCAGACATTGAAGTGAATGTTCTCTCTTTTCTCTCCTCTCACTCTCATATGAAGCGGATTTCTAAACAGAGGAAATTAAGAGCAAAGTGGAGGCCAGGTGATGGTCTGGTCATGACGGTATAATCATAGCAAGGCAGTCCAGGGAATGTGCTGCAATCTCCAAGAGGCAGTACAGTGCAACATAAACATGGCATTTGCCCTCGAGACTCTTCCTTAATGTGTTGGAATGGCAGGAAAGTTCTGAAACCCTTTAAGACTTAGACTGGTGAGAATTTAAATTCATGGAAATCCACATAGCTAGAGAGATTAAAGCGCTAAATCCAGACAAAAAGCTGCCTACAGGAGAGGAGTTGAGTGATAGGCCAGCAACCTACCCCTTAAAAAAACAGTAATATGATAAGGCTTCCACTGTGACAAACAGCATGATAGATAGAGATGGCAGAGTTTTGTTCRAAGTCTCTAGGCAATATTTGATGGCACAAAAAAACTTGAGTGTATACAGTAACTATAGACTTACCTTGGTGTGTTTTTTTAAGTTTGCGTACTTTCATATTTTAGCAGTAGGATGTATAATTTGAGATATAAAATAAATAGGTGATTAAGATGTCATATTAGTTTTACTTGTTTTTTTTAAAGCTTCCATATAAAAGATTTATTGATAGAACAAAATGCAAAAAGAAAGTATTATTCCAACTGAGGTCTTCAATGAATGTAGATTATTTGCATCTGCTGTGCTGCATGATACTTCGCAGAATGGCAGATCAGTGAGAAGATCAAGAGGCAGCAAGCAATCCCAACAAGAACTCCAGAAGTGTAATAGAAGGGCCCTCTCAGACCATCTCATCCTGGTCAATTATCTCCTGTTGCTAGACAAATGCTGAAGCACAGTCGAGTCACCATCAAAACAAAATGTCAAGAAAAAGCTGAGATGTTTATTTTCAAAGTTGGAGACTCTACCCCCAGAAAGAAACCCTGTGAATGACCCTGTTCTTCCTGGCTGCATCAAATGGCAGATGTAGGTGTAGGGTCATGTCATCTGATAGGCACCGGAGCAGGAGGGTGACATTTCTCCATCATGAAATGGGATTCATACAAGTTAACTATTTAAAAAATCATCTGTATCTATTAAGATTCTGATAATAATTGTGATTTTAAAATGGCTCTTTGGAGTTTAAGATGTGCAGTGAATGTGAAACCAAATCGTTGAGGAGACCCCCAAAGGGCATGTCTCCACTGAGCCTTGGCTCTAGGCTCCACATCAGCCTGGTCAATCCATATGGGAGACGATGGTCTTTYGGCAGACAGCAGCCGAAAGTTATGAGCACCATCCCTGCATAGTGGTGCCTGACAGCAGCCTGCATCTCAGCAGGAGTTTTCCCTCAACTCGCTCTGCACTGATTATGCTTCTCTTCAAGATSCGAGGCACGGCCGCCGATTCTCTCCCCTGTCAGAGGGGTAAGTTACAGATAACTTTCTTTTGTTGATCTATTTTGGTTTATAAAATCAAAATCAGGATCACACAATACTGCTTTTCACGAGAAAGTCTTTGGGTTGTGGGTTTGGGTTTTTTTTTTAGTTTTATTTTAATGAATCTTAAAGTTTTATTTTAAAGTTTTCCATTATGAACTATCCTAAAGTCAGCACAAAACTGAAAACGGTCGTTAAGTGTTTAACTTCCTTTTTCCCTTCTTGGACTTTTATTAGAAGGAGATTCGTGGCAGTGATGTTTCATCAGTATTAAAACAGACGAGAGTGAACAGCATTTGGATGTAGGGCGGCAAGTGGGGGGAGCGTATGTCTCTATAACCTGCATAGGCACCAGGGAAAGGAGCCCAGGCTCCAGATATGCATTTATGATCCATTCAGCCTCTGCAGCAGCTGACCGGCAGAAATCCATGAAATTTCCAGAGTAAACCTATAGAGCTGAGAAGTTGGCTGAACAAATTCTTATGTCACATTTTGGTTTAACTCTTTCAAAGCACTGCCTCAGTATAACTTGAAAGAAAAAAAAAAAAAAAAACAAAAAACGTATTTGCCTGTTTTTACACTGTGTTCTTTTATCATTTCCCAATAACACAGCTGGAGAAAACCAATTTTTCTGTGATGATGGAATTAGTATTGAGAAACAGAACTGTTTGGCTTTAGATCACTGAGTTGAACCGGAAAGGGGCAAAGCATGTCAAGATTTAGTGGTTGTTCCAGACTGCATATAGAATGAATTAGTAGCTTCAATTTTATTCTCGGTTGCATAAAGATAAAAAATACCACTACCATGACTTAAGCCTTTGTTGGCAGTCCCAGAAGAACAAGATAGGTCAAGCTTGAAAGCAAATGAGTGGGGTGGGGGAAATTCCCTCTCAATCCTACAGGTGCACTATCTAAGCCAGTGTTGGAGCACATGGAGGAGGCAATATGAGGAGGTTTGTGCTGCCAGAATATCAGCTGGATCTTCTCTGGGCTTAACCAAAAGACCTGGATACAAAAATTCAGGTTGGAACGGCCCTAAAACACTTCATTTAAAGATAACAGATCTCCAGTGTCTGTCACCAGAACTCTTGAGTCTTCCCAGGCCTCCACTGGGTCCTTGCTTAATACAGCATTGCAGCTGGAGTATTTTCGCTCACGCACCAATAAGCCAGGTGACAATATTTAAAATACTTCAATTCTCTCATGCTTTCCGGGATCAAAATTATGTTAAGTGGATGCTTCTCAATTTTTTTTTTCACTCTGCTTACCTCCAGAGCTTGAAAGTTTTATCCTATTTGCAAGTCTATCCCCTTCATCCCAATCAAGAAAATTTTCGTATGTTAAAATAGAATGGACTGCAAATGGAGYAATCCTGTCTAGCCCCAGAGTACAACAGAGCACTAAACATGGTGCACTTTAACTGCGTTTGACAAAAGGAACGCTTTCAGCACATTTTTATCAGTGCCTGTTTTTTATTTGCTCATTTGTAAAGTTGCTGATATTAAGTTCATCTTAAGGCAAACAGTCACTGTGCGCTGATAACAAACTTGGGACACTTTGCATTTGATAGTGATAAAGTAACCCCTTTCTTCCACAAAGTACAAAACATATTTATTTTAGCTAAGGTTGCCTAGGAATTAACACTATTTATCTTACAGTACAATGAAGAACAAGCTTCATTGGGCTGCAGAAAAGAAAAAGCCATATAAAAAGTTTTGCATGTGACATTAGGAAATCTCTGAATCACTTATATCAATGCTGTCAAGACAGGAAGGTGAATAGTGAATGTTTTTCATGTGAAAAGCCTACAATTTTATGCTTTGCATCTTAAGAAATTATTGCTGCATTTTAAAACAAGTGGTCATTTAATATTAATAGTAAAATGTTTGAATTTTAGTTATTAAAATGAAGGGGAGAGAATTGCAGTGAACAACTCACTAGCTGAATTTTATATTTTATATGTATTTTAAAGATTGTTGTTAACAGACTGTTATTTACAGGAATGTATCCATTCAAAATCATGCCAAGTATTGAAAATATTCTAATTCAAAAATTTTTTGAACTCAAGGGAATTTTTTCAATGAGGTCAGTATAGGAATTATTCAAAATTAATATATGAGTGTTCAAATACCTATCTCATATATCTATCCATAAATAGCGATCATAAATTTATATTTAAGCACACTTTAAGTCTGCTGTGTTTGCTTCTGTTTAAATGACCTTTACTTAGAAAATAATATTTAAGGTCCAATTCTTGATTTAGCATACATTAGGAATTAAGGAATTTTCCTTAAATATTTTGTAGTATTTTCTCCAAGTGTGCTGTCTTAGTTATTATTCCTGAAAATATGCTTCCTTGAGAGAAAAGTCACAGAAGAAATAAAGAAATACAAACTGATTGTTTGATTCAGTTCAAAATTTGGAGCAAATGTTCTTTTTTTTAAAAAAAAAAAAAAGAGATGGTTTCACCTAACTAATTGAAAAGCTGTCTTTGACTGACATATTTTGTCTAATCCTACTTATTTAAGAAAACAAAGGTACTTTATAACTTTCCAGCTCTATGGCATTAGAGTACTTGCCAAGTTTTTCTTGGCTAACACTATGGATAATTATTTTTCAACTATGTGCATTTTAGCACTTAAACCACAATATTTACCTACATAACAACTACAGAGAGAGTGCAAGTTTCCTCAAATCAGTGTGGCCCAGGCATTTTTGTGATTAAAAGCTATAATGATAAGAAACCAATACACACGACAGCTGTTTCAATCAAATACATAGATTTTCAGATCTGTTGGAAGTACAGTTATGCTTTAATGTCATTTACGTTGGTATTACCAAGCTCAGAACCCAGCCCAGAATGTTTCTTTAATTCTTGACATTTTAACAAGTTGCCAATAAACCTAACAATTAGTGCTCTTAGCAGTCTATGTTTTACAGTGAAGTATGTTTTTGTCCTCTGGGAAACAGAGACTGATTCATTTTTCACGGATCACTGAACGGCTTTGTGCAGCGCGCTCTGGCTAACACAAGCTATACCAGCAGCCTGAAGTTCAGAGCCTTTCCCTTTCCATCACTTAATGCTGAAAGACGAACAAGAGGACTGCTTTTAATGACTGTATCTACCTGCTGGATCCACGCTATGCGTGATCTTCCCATCTTCACGGTATCTACACATATAGGGGAGGAGGTGAATATCCAGCTTTTTAAGGAAGAGGACCTGGCTATTTCCCAGCAGCTCTCAAGTACTTAGATTAAGTAGTCTCCCATAGGACTGCTTCAATAAGGCACAAGACTCTTACTTAATGTTTGCATCAGTTGGTTTATTTGAAAACCACTGACCCATCTTTTCATAGCCTATGTCCCAGGAATGTGTTCAAGTGAGATTTCAAACACTGATTTTTTTTTCTGTTATTAGTCCTGGCAGCTCTAAATAATGAAGGCCAAAAAAAACCCCATCAAACTTTCCAAAGTTTCTGCTCCTCTAGCTGCCACCTCATCTAGCTGTAGGGGTAAATATTGAAATGCACTGGCATTCAGTTGCTACACCTAGGTGGAATGAACTGTTTCAAAAAACAATTAAATTTTATTTACTTTTAAGATGGATCTTAATCTCCTGCACCCACCCCAAAAGGTAAATTGAGTGGGAGAAGCTGTGATATGTGAAGAGGACAGTCTGGAGTGATTCTTGATTGAGTCATGGCTAAGGGGCAAATAATTGTGTTTGTATAATGCTTGTTGCTATAAAAAGCAACACTGATCTGGATGGGTGGAATATTCCTTGATGTGGAGACTGGAGGAAGAAGCTGTAGCAGACAAGTATTATCTGTGTTCCGTATTAATTAGCATTAGTTGCACTGCTGCTTGTGTACAAAAATTACAAATATACCAGCCTGTGTGACCCATCACAAACAGATCCTAATTTCCTTTGAATGTGYCCATTATTTTTCAAATTATTGCCAAGGGCTTTGATAAACAATTTTTAGAGTATCTTTGTGAAACATTCTCCATAGATCTTTTTTTTTAGTTTTCCGTTTGGTTGCCTGAATCTTGTGTTGCACACAGGAAGGAAATTTAACCTGCGAAGAGGGGCAGTGCAGAGTTTCACTACTGTGGCCATACCGCAGGGAAAACCTTACGACGCCCTCCTTACCTCTGATAAGGGAGTGATCCGTTCCTTGCCCATATCTGTTCAGCGTCTGGAAGCCTCTCTACTTACATAGACCCACTGCAGCTGTCAGCATGCTTCGAATCCCGGGCAGCCTTGGTTCTGACTGGTGGCCCAACTGCTGCCCACAGTAGATTACAGGACGTACAGGACAAGCAGTATTTTGCACAGGGTATTCTTCTTGTTCCCAGACTTAAAGACGAACCAGTGAAGAAGAGAGATCAGATTTCTGCTATCGTTAATCGTTTGTGCTAAAATCCACAACTCCTTTATGATTTATTAGCAGTCTCTGAAAGAGTGGAAATTTGTCCAAATAACCGTGATTCAATAATGTTCTAATTCCCTACCAATCACTCTGCAAACTGAACTTGGATTTTATATTTATGTAGGGATTCACATAACAGGTTTATATATAACTTCATTAGCCAGCTAGCTCTCTCTTTATGAAGCATGTTGAACAAAACAAACAAAAATAGCCCAACCTTTATTGCTCTGTTTGCTTTTTGATGTTAGCTGCCTGGATCGTTTTTACACCACACATAAACACTCCCTAGAGACAGACGCCAAAATGGTTCAGCCTAAAAAAACTAGSGTAAAGGTTCAGGTTCTGATACTTGGTTGTTGGTGCTTTTATTTTACAACATTTGAGAAAGGCAAAAACACAACAGAGAGGTAAAAATCTGCTTGCTTGCTCAGTCCCCTTCTGTTGTCTGCTCAGGTTGGCGGGTCCTTAGAGCTGTGTGAAAAGGTGACCAAAATTCCTGCAGCAACAAATGATTCCTTCATAATTTTGCAGAAAAGCAGAATCATTTCCCTGACCTTGAGTTCTTATGGCAAAAAATTCATAGGGAGCAGGAGTCTTTGATTAGAAGCTGTCCATCTTTTTGAAAGTCCAATAATGACAGTTTGAAAAAGAAATGGTTTTGCACACACATCAGCCTAGTACAAAACTAACGGCCCAGCTCCAGGCCTGTTGTCCATCTGGTGGGGTCAGCTGTCCTGATCAGGCTGCCCTGGAATTGAGGTGCCTAAATGGGTAAATACTACCAAATCTTCATGGTTGACATGGGTAATGGTTGCACAGCTACAAAGAGCTCTTCACACCCATGAAATAGCTGTGTCCAGCCTAATTAATATTGTGATGTTAATTAATTAGGTAAGATAACAATATCTCCTGGGCCAATGGTTTCTGCTTTGATCTGTTGGTATTATAATGGTGTCATAAGGGACTTAGCCAGGAGACAATCATTTGACTACTGTTCCAACCTCTGGAGACTATGTCACCAGGACATACTGGATATAGGAGGGAACGTTTCTGGCCCATTTCTCGCTTTCACTCCCACGCTGCAGAACAGTAGTCACTGTAGATGTAATCACATCAGGTCTTTCTTCATAAGCAGCTCTGAGCAATCATGTTGTCCCTCCTGCTCTTCAATTTTGTGCTTCTGAGCTGATGTCCTGAACAAAATCGGGCTTGTTGAGTTTGCTGGGATAACCTAGAGATAAAATATTTTGTGGGCAAGTGCTGGGGTTGAGCCTAAAAGGTGCAAAGTTATTTTTAACCCAGGTTTTCTCCAGAACACCACCATCCTAAAGGGCTGATGGTAAATCATTGTTCTTGGTAACAAAACCAGACATCCCATGCAAAACATCATAGGACCCATTCTCTAACCTTGACGATCCCAGGGGATTTATATTCCTCTTCTCTTTACTGGGTCCCTTTTGGCTTTCCTTTCAGCTGTGGACTCTTCATGGCCTCTGCCCCTGCCAGCATGCATTCACTGAGACATCTGACACTCTGGCTCTTCTTGTTTCGAGGCAGCTACCGCTCTGTCCCTCRCTGGCCGCTCCCCTCCAGTCTGCATCTGCTCCTGCGTGTACCAGCAGCGCTGAGATGTCTCAGCAGCTACAAGCAGCAGGCCTGTGCATCTGAGGGCACGAGTAAGAAGCGACGGGCAACAAGCAGCCAAGAGAGGTGCTGCTGCACGCGGAGAGCAACAGCCCTCTGCAGCCAGCAGMGCTGAGACATTGGCAGGGTCCGCTGTAACCAACACAAAGAAAACGCATCCCAGCCAAAGCTGGACTCTTGGCACATCTGCAGCTGCCGAAGAGTTATACAATTTGAAACAAAAAAGCATTTTTAAGGCCAGTGAGGAGGAGGAGGAGGAGGCTTCTGCCTACATAAAACCTGTCATGCACTGTGTGCAGAGACATTTACATTTTAGTGGCGCTGGTGATATAACTTTTCTTTTTGAAAGTATGGTCATGTAACAAGAGAGGGTTACTGGGAATGGATAACCAGCTGGAAAAATGTGGTCAAGGTTAAACTTTTCAGGTCCATTCACGCCTGTGAATTAATTTAGCTTGCCATTTTATGATCTTAAGTTATGAAATGTTCATGCAAAGCATTAACAGCTAAAGCAATCCAAGAGGTGGTCTATTATGCCAAACTCTAATCACTAGACAGTAATTAGGCTGTCAGTTACAAAACATAGCATTTGTGATATTTCCAAATGAAGCAACAGCCAGTGCCATGTGTCAAAAACAGGGATTGGTTCAGACAGGTAAGAGTCTCTTTATTTGACAGTTGCCAGCTTAATTTCTGAGCAAATTAAAACCTTGTTCCATTGTGCCAGTGAACCCTGGTTTGAAAGAAGAGCTTACAGAAACATTCTTAGTGCAAGACCACAGATAATAAAAGAAAAATTTTCTATGAATACAGYAGAGATTTTTCCCTTGAATTTCAACACAGTGGCAGATTCTTATTCATCTCATTATCTGAGACCTCAAGGCATTCCTTTGACACATACACCAGCAGAAGTTAAATATCACAACATCCTGAAGAGTTTAGCGAAGCCTGTTTTATGGCTATTGAAAGTGAGGTGAATGTTAAGTCCAGCACTTTTGAATAACCACTATGAAAGCCACATGACAAGATCCATTTTCAGGGGTAAAAGATGAAATCAATGGTTCGCTAGATTAGGGGCCCAAAGTACACTTAGCTGTCGATGTGCCCATGTATTTTACTAATAGGCTCGAGGTAACCTTTTACTCACATTTACCCACCGACGGCTCCCCAGAGCCTGCTAGCTGGGCGAGGTAGAAAATTAAGATGCACTTAAATGATTGCAGCCATGCACATTGTTTTACTAGCATAAACATAGATAAAGAAAACATTTAAGTTCAACTGTAGAAACAGTAACTGATGCTGACTTTGGGTGACATAAACAAAGACAGGGATATTTTACATTCAAAAATGCCTCGGGGGCTCACGCAGCAGCTTGTTTGTGGCTGAACTGTCCAGCCTGACAGAAGGAAAAATCTGCACAACCCTGCAACTAACCATTGCAGCAGGTATTTGACATTTTGGGTGCTGGTGATGAAACCTTTGCACTTAGGGAGTAAGAATTATTTACTGAAGACATGGATGCACAATTTTCAGCAGTGAACAAGCTGGTTCCTATAATGGGTAAAAAAAAGCATGGTCCTTCCTTGGTGCAGAGAACTGCTGTCTTTTTCCTGAGAACATCCATGTGAGCCTGCAGGTTTCATTTCAGGTAGCAGCAAAACTCACCTTGGGAAGGATTAACATTTATTACTGAAAAAGAAAAGACTTATTAAAGATCAGTATTCTCTCTTTTCATGGTTTTATTATAAGTTTTGCAATACTTTATTTTTTTCTTACAAGATCACTCTTGGAAGTATGCATATAGCATTCTGAGCTTTTGGTTAAAGAAGTGAAGTAGATACCTATGTAACTAGAGCTTCTGCCTGCAGATGGGCTTGAATGTTTGACCAAAAAAAGGATCTCCCTCAAAATATCAGAAAATGTTTTTTCTTAAAATGTTTTTTGAATACTGATAGCCAGTTCTCAGCCCCACAGCCCTATACACACATGCACATATACTGTACATATCAGCTCATAGATGTAGACATGAGTTTACTTGCTAAATAAATACCAGGGGCGTTTTCTAGTTTGATATACTCAGAAGCCGGTATTAATGCTTTAGCAATTGCTGCCAGGAACAACCAGCCCACCCACTATAGCCATTTCAAAGGCTAACAGATACATCTCTAAGTACCAGCAAGCTGTAAGATAATGTGGGTAATTTTGCTGCCTTGCACAAGACCAGCACCAGTTGCTAGTGAGTCTGTGTTTCTCAGAAACATTTATTTGGAGAAAGAGTTGCTCAGACATTTGGACACTATAGACATCTGGGAATTTCTTTTCTTTTGTGAACATGTCTTTTATGTATCAATCTATCTTGAGTCATGCTAAACTTATGCATATATTTGGCAGGTACTTAGGAATAGATTCTGTCAAATCCCAGATAAATTGGGAAGGGTAAACACTGCAAAGGACAGAAAATACTATTCAAATATTTACTGAAATTGAAAACATGACAACAAAGACTTTTTCTATGGCATTTAAACAGCCCCAATATCAGCACATATAGGTGTATCGCAGTGGTGAAATGCACTTATGCTCAGAGTACCATTTAGTGATAGAAAGTTATATTGCTTCCTTTTCCATAGAGCAGGAAAGTAAGCACAGATTTCTCAAATCTTTTACTAGTACCTTAAGCTACCTTCTATTATAACTAGAAACATACAGTGTAAACAACTCTGGGGAATGAGTTACTGCCAAATGAGGACAAAAGGAGAAACATGTAGAAAGAATAGAATCATAGAATCATAGAATCATTAAGGTTGGAAAAGACCTCTAAGATCATTGTGTCCAACCATCAACCCAGTACCCATGCCCACTAAACCATGTCCTGAAGCACCTCATGCACACGTTTTTTGAACACCTCCAGGGATGGTGACTCCACCACTTCCCTGGGCAGCCTGTTCCAATGCCTGACTACCCTTTCAGTGAAGAAATTTTTCCTAATATCCAATCTAAACCTC
>JASVER010000077.1:2518530-2539031 GCA_030449065.1 Oceanodroma leucorhoa
TTCCTGGGCCCCTTTGCCCTTCAGGACCGCTTCCCAAGGGACTCTCTGAACCAGCGTCCTGAACAGGCCAAAGTCTGCCCTCCGGAAATCCATGGTAGCAGTCTTACTGACCCCTCTCCTTACTTCCCCGAGAATCGAAAATTCTATCATGTCATGGTCGCTGAGCCCCAGACGGCCTCCGACCACGACATCTCCCACCAGTCCTTCTCTGTTGGTAAACAGCAGGTCGAGCGAGGCACCTCCCCTGGTAGGCTCRCTTACCAGAGAAAAGAGGAAGAGAGAGATATGGAAAAGGATTTTGAAAGAGACACAGATAAGTCATTTGACATGACTTTTCAGTGCAATATGGTAGCAAGAAAAAATGCTGCAGGGCAGTAGGTCATGGGGAAGAAAGGTTGTATAATCCTGTTCACATGGTTCTGCTGAGACCATACCTAAAAAATACATTTGGTTTTGAGCAACTTACTATAAGGATGATTGTGCCAAACTGGAATGGATTCAGAGAACAGTGAAACAATTATTAAATGGCTGAATTTATGAGGAAAGATAAAACAGCTAAATATATACATAGCTTGGCTATGAGATATCTAAAGGGAGACATTAATTGTCTGTTAGTACAGTATTCAAAGGCTTAAATGCCAAAAAGGCTGAAAAATCATATGAATTATTTAGTGAGATACTAAGAGGATGTAGTGAAGGCTAATGAAATGGAATAGTCTCAAGTGATAGTGCTTGAGAAAGGGCTGGCCCTCAACCATGTAATATATGAATACAGCCTTTAGTTTAACTGCCATGTTATCTGTCTGTAGGTTTATCGAGAGTACATGTGTGTAGGCCAGGGAGCAGAAAGGAAGGCAGTAGGGGCAATTTCAGTCCAAAATTAATTTGTGGCTAATAATGTGCAATTTATGCTCTGGGTGAACAAATGGCATGATTTATGTATGTAAGCTCTTCAAGTCCTTGTAGAAACAAAGTGTTTGGTATAAGGACTACAGCATTTAGCTACTAAAAATTGGAAGTTTCTGTGCTGCAATTTGCATGTGGGCTACACGTTCATTGCAAACTCTGGTATTAGCCTTTTCATTACTGGTTTACATCTGCAGAAAGCACATATGCAGTACAACTGAATAAACTTAAACTGTTCAGTGGATTTAAAAGAATGTACTTTCCTGCCTACTGGATTTTCCAGCACAAGAAAGATATCTCCAGAGGTTTTTCTTTTGTTTCCGTGTGAGATGGATGAAACTACACAAACACAGAGACCCCAAACTCATTTAATCTCCCCTCATTCCCTGGCACAGAGTGTATAAAAATTTGGAGATCTTTGGTTCTGCTAAAAAAATAGACTTCATCCATTTCCGCTGTGCTGTTACGGTTTTTATCTATGGTGCTTTGTATGGAAGTTGCCAAACAACATCTGTGTTGCTCATGAAAAACAAATGAAAATGTTTTCAATTTGTTTAGATCAGCACAAAAATATATTTTCACATCAAATAGTTCTTGTTCTAGCAGCTATCTGATGAAGAATTGACTCACAAACACATGAGTCAGGATTGCTCCTGGCATTTTGCTGCCTTAGGTGAAATACCAGCCCAAATACCCATTCAGTTCTGTATCGTGTTCGGCAAGTTCCTTTAAGAGTGCCTTCTATTCAGTCTGAATTTTGTGAAATACTTTGTCTCTTCTGTTTTTGCTGTGCTTTCTGCTCTTATCCTATTGTCTTCAATCAGCTTCATGCTTCAGCATGTCTCTTTCTTCTTGTTACACTTAATTCCTTAGGATATTACAATTATTTTTGCCATCTAGCCTCCCTTCATGCACTTCCTTCCTTTTCTTTCCCATGCACTGTTTTATTCGAGTCCCATATCTTCTGGTCCAAGCCATCGCAGTTGTCACACATTGTCACCTAACGAGCCCTGAGGCTCATGAATGCACTTACCCTTGAAGGAAGAGTACTCTGCACCTTGGCATTTTTAGGGCCTGGGATTTATGGGAGAGTTAGAGTGATCTGATGGTGAAGGAAAGTGGAAAGATCTCTAAAGAGGGAGAAAAGGCAATAGTTACAGCTGCAAAACCTCCTTTATCATGTTTTTATTTAATTTTAATGATTCTTTATGCTTGTACTTTAGTATCTGCAGTCTTTGCTTGCTATCTTTGAAATGCTGCCTCTCCAAATCTGAAAGTAGAGAAGATCTTGCAGTCCTATGTGCTGGTGCTCTGCAGATGAGCACTCCTTCTCTGTCCTTCACTTATAAATAGGCAGGAAGGACCGTCCAGATAAGAGTTTCCTGACCATATTGGTTCTGCAGGAACAGCTGAGACATGACTGATCCAGACCCTTAACACACAAATGTCATATTTTGGAACAGCTTTAAAGTAGTTGCTGGCAGAAAAGCTCTGCCTGGTCCCAAAGGGTTTCAGTTTAGCAGAAGCACCCAGTTTCAGGCTCTAGAAGACAAGGCTGTGAGACGGGTGTGGCAGCACAGAGCCTTATTGTGAGTCCCGCTTTGAACTACAGGTGAGAGGCCTGAAACTCATGCGTGGCCTGCAAACAGGAGACCTTTCCAAGCCCTTCCGGAAAGCTGCAGTTCCTGCAATTCCTGCAAAAGGGCCAGAAGCAGACAAACTTCACAAAGAATATGCTCCTTCCCTGTCTTTTGCTGGGAAGTTTTCCTTGGGGAAACCTAGCAAGCTGCAGTAACCCTTTGTAATAGATTCCACAAAGAGTTCAAGTTTACACTGAGATTCAGGAACATTTAAAAGAATGGGAGGTGCGATACACATATACCATACATGTATGCATACGTATATGCATACACATATGCATGTACAATATACATGTATTAAGCCTTTTGAGTATTCATCTTATTAAGAGAGTGTAGTTTAAAATTTAAGAAGAGAAGACATGCAGTCAGGATTCTTCTCTTAATGCTTTGCCCTGCTTGTTTCTGAACATAATTTCTCTGTCTACTTTCTACAGTTTTCACCAAGTGTTTTTAGGAAGATGTCTTGTGTGAAAGCGAGACCTTAAAATTGCCAGATAACCATATTCAGACTGTCTAGGGAAACTGTGAAACCTGATGCATGAGAAATAGGATGCAAACTGATTTTAGAGAAACTAGAAAAGTATCCAGGAGTTTGGGGGTGTAGGCATTTTTTCCAAGCACCATAGAAGCACTTAACCATGTTTTAGATGGAATGTGTTACTGAAGTTCAGTTGTTCCTTGACTTAGTTTTAGAAAAACACTCAAGAAAATTTGAGGCCTCTCCAGGACACACTAATTTTTGGTTTTGCAGTTGCAGCTGTCCACTGAGATTAAGGAACTTGGATCAGTTCCAGCCTTCATTTACATGTGTTGAAATAACAAAATTCTGTTTGCTGTGTCACATGGTGGTGCCTTTAATGAAATGCATTAATTTGTGTCCTAAAACTGTTGACATTGAGATGAGGATAGAAATAATAGAGGAAGATAAGCATTGTTAAGCTTCCTTCCTGTACTTATTTCATTAAACTAAATTATAGTACACTTTGAATATGAAAGTGCATATATGACTTTCATTTCAATATTAGACCTTGATCCTAAACACTGCTTCAACTGAGTAGATTCCTGCAGCCTCAAGAAGCTCACGAAGTTGGCATGCACACCTGCAGCAGACAAGGACATAATCCTGTGTTGTTCATAACAGCACAATAAATGAGACAAAGTTATTTCAAGTGTTCGGAAGAAATAATTCAGCATACAACTCTTACCATATTCAAAAGGAAAAGAATACACCAAGGGCACTGGGCCTGCTGACTTTGCCAATGTGAATAGGCTTTGCTCGTGGGAATAACCCTGTTGTCCACACTAGGAGGGAAGTACCCTGCAGCGGCTGAAGAATGCAAGAAACGTTCTAGAAATCATTTCATTGTTAGCAGTGTTCGAGGTGTATTTGAAAGCCTGTATTATAAAAAGGAAATAAATGTCCCAATTAAAACTTCACCAGGCCCAAATCTTTGTCAAATCTATTATCAAAAAGTGACTAGTTAGAGGTCTGCTGTGGAAAGGACCAATTTCTTACTATTGTTCCCAAACACGTCTGCAGCAAAACAAGGGATGTATGAAACCTTTTACTGCCTACCAGCAGGTACCATCAACTACTAAATTATAGGCACTGTTAATGACATCACCAGGGAGCATGACTTAGGTCAAAAGCTTGGCAGGAGGTGCTGGCAACTGTTAAATCAACAGCAATCAAAACTGGAAAACCAACATGCTTGCTACCATCAAATTTAAAAGAGAACTTATTGTGCCTCAAACACAACAGCAGGTTTAATAGAAAAGTAGACATGTTTATGGTTTCAGATTTACAACAAGACTTATAAACACCTTATTACTCAGAATCCRGTCTGCTGCCCTAGAAACTAAGAATGTTACTTTGTTGAGAAGAAGGATCTGTTGACACAAATGTCTTGCCCAAGTTTGCCATTGTGGTTAACCAAAATACATTTACTACTGAGAAGGTAAATAAAAGCAAACAAGATGCCTCTTATACCACAATACAGTAAGGTTCAAATTGACCAAGCTTAATGCTATGACATAAATATGCTTAATGTTTATGGAATTTTTCTAGAAGCTGTTTGCCCTGTTGGGCTTAATGTCTTATATGAGACCTACTGAATGGGAATGTGTTTTCGGTATTACACGTACTTAAAGACCTCATCAAAAATATTCAGAGGAGCTGCCATGAATACCACAGTTAACCACGCTGCAAATAAAACGGGTCATGGTTTACTCTTACATTAACATGAATAAATCAATCTTGTCCCATATAGTATATGTACACAGAAAAATTAACTGACAATTAAAACGGTAACACTAACGGATGCTGTCTAAATGTAAGTCAGCTACACAGACTGTGCAGAAATAACACAGTAGCTCTTAAATCTGCAGGAGAACTGAGCAACTGGGAAACCCAAGTTTGGTATCTGAGCTTCTGTTCATGGCTGCAGGGTCCTACACAGCTGCTGGGCTGCTTTTCCAGTAAGTAATCAAAAGCGTGACCAGCATCATCTGCTGCTAACGGAGAAACTCCAGCTCACAAAGAGGCTCACAATGTCCAGCCTTGGGTTGCTCTGCTCCCACAGGATAGACTCCTCATTTTTGTCTTCCTCCTACATGGAGGAGAAGGAAGACAAAAAGAGGGAGAGGGAAACTACGGAGAAGAAAATAAGGCCATAATATATCCATTTCAATACACAGCCTTGAACTGGATCAGGTTCATTTGCAAGCTAAGAAATCTTGAAAGGCAATTCCCTTTCTCTGAATTTCTTTTTTGCTAAATTCATGCTTTAACACTCCTTTAATTCTATTTTTAAAATTAAGCTTGAAGCCATTAAAAATAATGTCGAAGACCAGCCTCCAGTGACTTTCAAAAACATCTGTTACTAAGTCTTGCTCCAGAACATGTCTATGTAAGTAGATATTGAACATTAAAATGAGTTTGTTTTCTCATCAGAAATTCTTCCCTAGAGTCTAAGATGACCCCCTCATGCACATCTCTGAGCAAGACTGGAGCCTCACATCAGAAGTGTTACAATTAATATGAAAACACAAAACAGTCAGCAGCTGTTGAAGGGGGAAAAAAGGAAAAAGGTCAAAGTATTAAGATCATGTGATTGCTCAGTAAGGCTATCGTTTACACTGTGCCACAAATCAGCATGGGAAGGGCAAATTTTGCTCAGAGATCACAGATTCCTTCAGAGAAGATCCCTACAGCACAGCTGTAATTTGTGACAATGTGTGACAAAACCACTCAATGGAATAATGCTGACCTCCACAGAAAAAGCCCCAGGCTCTGATTTCTGCAGCTTCTACTCCTTATTCTGGCTTTTTTTCTTTCTTGGTGGTGGTGGTAGAGGAGGGGCACCATTTCCAGTCACTCTATATTTAACAATATTGTGCAAAAGCTTGTGAAACAACATTTCTACGTCATATCCTGAGAGAATCAGGACTCAGGAGCTGGTTAGTCACATGGTTAATTTGTGGAAGATCACTGCCCTGAGATGTCATTCTTCCATGACTCTAATGTTTAGGCGAAGCACTGTAAACACTCCTTGTCCATACCATTACAAAATAAACCAGATTCAGTTCTATTAGAAGTGCTCACATGACTGGCTATTGTATGTAAGTTAAACAGCAGTGACTTCTGGAAAGACTCCAGATGGGAAGGGAATGGTTGGCTGACCATGCTTGAGTATCCTGATTTCCAGTCATACCCTTCCATGCTGGAAAGCTTTCCATTTGGTTCACAGAGTTTCTCTGCCATTCGTTGTAAAGAATGAGGTAAGCTAGAAGGAGGGAGATAGAATCAATATTTATGGTAGCTGAACCATGGTTCCCTSGGGGACTTTCCAAAGGACTGGTATCAGCCATGCTTTTGAACCGTATCGAGAATTACACAGGCTTTCCAACCTTCCAAAACGCTGCTGCCAAAACACCTTCATCAGCTTCTCGCCTACAGACCTCACTGGCAGGTGAGGTCCTCTCTAACTTCACTGAGTTTCTCAGCTGGTCGATGTCATTGTAAGGTCACTCTCAATAGTTTTTGAAAAGTCATGGTGATCTGGGGAGGTTCTCGAGAAATAGAAGAAAGAAAATGTCAATCCTGTCTTCAAGAAGGGCAAGAAGAAGGATTTGGAGAGGCTAGTCAGCCTCAGCTCAGTCCCTGGGAAGGTGAAGGAGCAATAACTTACGCCCTTTTGTTTCAAGGTCAGAATCCTGTGTCAATTAAGGTATGAAAAGGTATCTCAGATAAATGAATAGCAGGTAACTTCATTGATACAGTCTTCATCGCAAGAAGTCCTTAGCCACTAGCTTCTGAAAGCTCAGAGTAGGTTGGAGGGAAGATCGGTCTGTACAGGCCATTCTTACACGCATAAGCATTCATTGCTGCTTTCTGTCCCAGACATGATAGCATGGCAATTCTTAAATAATTCATCTGTATTTACAAGCTTCTAGGCCAAAACTAAACCATCTCTCAACTGTAACAGAAAATTGGTCATTTAGCTAAAGCTGTGAGTTACTGTTTCTTGAAAAATAACATGGAAAAAAGATAAATAGATAAAGATAAAAGGATAAAAATATAGTAAGTAAATTATAGCTAAAACTAAATTGGTAACACATCAGGGAGAGAACAGAGGCATTTGTATACTGAGTTTGCAAAACAAAAAGAGTTAAAACATCTTTCAAATTTTGTCAATAGAATTTAGCTTTGAGAGTTAACATAACTCTTCCAAAAATAGGGGGGCAAGAGTTTTCTACAGTGTTCATATGGCACAGTAATCACTATCCTTTTAAAAATGTTTCCTCAGAGACCTTGATTTTCTCTGAATCCAACAGGTAAAGTAAAAACATCAATCTCTGTACACATACGTTTAAGTAGTGTTTCAGGCTCTAGGTACTTCTGGGATTTTACAGTGAGTAAGAGTTCTCCCTTGTATAGGAAGTGGAGATGTGGATTGTAGGTGATTGTATGTTGGCATAAAACTAAATTTGCTGTGGGGCTGAGGTGTTTGTGTGGGTGTTTGTGTATTATGATTTTGGTTAATAAGACGCATGATTTGGGGTTAGTACGGTTGGTTTGATGCCTTTATTAGCAATTTCCTGGAATTTAACTATGACATTGACAGGAAATGCAGTTGAGCAATTCTGACTCTAAATTAAAAATTTTGTTTTAAGGAAATAATTTACTTACACACTTATCATAAAAGGAAACAATTATGTTTTTGAAGAACTATGAAAAATATACTTACAAAAAGATTTCATCACTGATTCATTATTTAAAGTGTTAACTAGAGGTTGAGTTATTAACCTCTGGGAAGTGTAATTTAAAACAGCTTTAGGACCAATTCACCAGAGGACAGTTTTTCCTTTCTAAGCCCTTTTCCAGGCTAAAATGTCTGGAAAACTAACCCCACGAGCACACTCCAGCCTGGTTTATAAGAACACATGCTTGATTCAAACTCCACTGAAAACAGACTGTTTTTCAGTGAGATCAGCAGATCTCGGCAGGGGTCCCTGGTCTACCTGCTCCAGATATTGAAATAAATAATGTACCTTTAACATAGGAACTGCCTTATTTTTGAGACACTTAGGAAAAGCTATCTATCTTTGCTGGGCTAACATATTTCCACAGAGAAGCATTCTGTCATCTGCTGAAGATCTCTGGGAGTGTTGAATGCCTTCTCCTGGGGCAGATGTCCAGAGATGGCATGCTTTTAGCTGCAGCACTTTGGGATATTTTTGTTCCTGATTGATGACCCACATGTCAGATGCACTTGATTAGTAGATCACAGTAATAAACATGAGTGATATGTGCAGAAAAGCAGACAGGTAGATCAACTACATGTTTTGTGTTTGATATGTGACTCTTCATTAATCAAGTTCTCAGTTGTTTTGCATTGTACAGAGCAGTTGCAGCACACAGTGTCTCTGGCTGTTGGTGTTAAGGTGCTCCATTGGTTTTGAGGAAAGCACTAAAGCAACTTGTTTTTTTTTTTTTTTCTTGGAAAAATGCTTACACAATGTCTAAGGATGATGTCTTTATCAAGATATTGCAGGTAAATGTGAGTCAATATACTAGATTTAGAGACAGGGTAAGTTCTCTTGCCTCGTAACACCTTCTACATCAACTGATGCACTGAACAGCTCTACAGAGCCTGATAGGATCTCTCATGTAGTTCTCTTCCTTCAGAAACAGTTTAATCTGCAGTCCAACCTAGCTGCTTCTGATCATCCTGTGATAGTGATCATTGTGACAAAAAAGCTAGGGCATGGATTTTTTTAAACTTTGAGCTTGGAAAACCATCACCCTAAAGATATTTTTACCTGTAAAAGGTTACTTAATATTGTGCATGCTCTACACAAAGGGCCATTAATAATATAATTATCCTTTTTAAATTATTGTACCATGCACATTTCTAATACACAAAGTGATACAGAACATATGTTCTAGTGAAAGACACCTTTAGCATACTGGTCAGGCTACCTCCTACTTACAGAGGGAACAGAATGAGTTTCAGGGAGAAATATTAAATATTCATAGACATAGTAGACTGCAAAGGCAAGACTGACTGGAACAACAAGCATATTCCGTAAGAAGAAGAGGGAATGCATGTGCACAGCCTGAAACTCTAAATACCAGCTGGTCAAGAGGGTACCAGCCAGCCAAATGCTGGAAGAAGAGGCCTTTCTTAGAAAAAAATTTGTAGATCAACTATAGATTTTCTTCCATTTCTTCATCTATGTCTTTAAAAAGCATTTTTAGCTATGTTGGCTATTTTGAATACCATGGGTGATGCTTGGATTTGCATTTTGTCTTGATTTGGCTTGAGGTAAGTATGATTTAAAGTAGCTAGAGAACAAAAAGGGTGGAGTAAATCTATAAACCAAGACTCTGGGACACGTTAATGAGTGTCCTAGTGCCCCTGCACATCCTATGGGTAACACTGCATTTCCCACTTGGACTTTGATAGGTAAGATGAAAAGCTGGTAAGACGGGGCAGGGGGTGCCAGTGGGAGCAGAAGTGTCTTCCAGCAATTGCTGGTGACAGTCAAGGCATGTTAAGGGGCCCAGGCAGAGTGTCSCGGTTGCCAGCTTGAATTCTTTTTTCTCTGCTGTATAAATGGGAAATCCAAATTAATATTATTTCATCATAAAAAAATCAGATTTTTTTTCATAACAAGAGGGACTCTACCCAGCCACAGACTGAACATGACTCAGATTAACCAAGGTGCCACCCCTTCAAATAAATCTGTACGTAGTCTGAAGAGCTTCCTTTTCAGCCTGAGTCAGAGCAAGTAAGTTTCAAGCCATGAAACAGCATTACTGTTTCATAGCCATGAAGACCATTAACTCATTTACCAGCCTCCATTTTCTGCTACTTATTAGCACTCACAAAACTTATTAACATTCTTTTTCATAAATAACATCAATTTTTTTCATAAAGCTGGTCCTAGCTGTGAAGTGTTTTCTATAAATTTACCAAGGTGAAGGTGCTTGCACCATTAACTACTTCATGTCTGTGCTCTGAAGACTGCAGGAGCTTCCAGCTTGTTTCTTGGTATAATTAGAATTGGGTTGATATGGATGACTGGGAAAATGATTCCTTGACTTTAGGACTGTTTTCCTTTTTGTCTTTAAATTACTCAAGTATTCCTACATTAAACGCTTGCAACAAAACCTGTTTGTTTTTATTTCGTTATTTTAAAAGGGGGACAATAGAGTTATTCAAAGATGGCACATTGGAGTGAGACCTGGTTCAATTTTCATATGACTTTTTATTGGTTTAAGACCTATGCTTCCAGCACAGGGAGATAAGAGAACCATGAATCAAATAAAATACATTAATCAAGACGCAAAGGCTCAGTTCAGTGCAAGAAGCCGCCCAGGAAGGCTGAATGAGTGCTTGTATTCAATACTACTCTCCTGCTTTACCGGTAGATGTCTCTGTGTCAGCTTCTCCCTCTATCCTGCCTCTGATAAAAAAATCTGCATTTGAACAGTATGCTATAAAAGGATGCCTAACATTTCTCATTGCACCTGCTAATCTACGTCTATATCCAAATGATTTTGAAAGAAGTTCGAAGAATCTGGTTTGTCTAGATTATTCTAAAATGTAAAACAAGATTTTTTTTTTTCATAGTCAAACTACCAGCAGTTAAATCAACATTAATTGGGGCATCTTCATCTTGAATATCTATGTGTTATTTATGAACTAATCTAATAGATGAAATGCTAATTCAGCAGAAGCACATCACAACAAAACTATTGATATAAGGAAGAACTGAGTTGACAAAAAAGAAGAAAAACCCTACAATGGCTATGAATTTCACATTATCTCAATGCACTTTTACATCCAAAGAAAAAAAGAAAGGCAGAAATATCACCAGAATGCAAATATCTTTCCCTCTAAATGTTAATTATCCTTAACAAAATTGCCTGAGAGAAAAGAGGCTACTAACCAATAACAGAATTATTTGGGACATTCACACATATACATTACAGTCTGTCAAATAGACATAACTGCGAATGTCTTCTACTGCTGATAAAGTTAATCTTATTAGCACCTGATAGGGTGCACCAATCCTGCATCCAGAGATTGTGCCTATACTGGAGTGCCATCCCATGCCTACCTTTCCTTTCAGTCCACAATCTAATCAAAGAGTTTTAGGACAACAGTACAGAACGGAATGAGGTTAGGAAGCAAAGGTGCATATGGACTGCACATCTTCAAGAACCCTAAGTATACCGGATACCTCCCTTTATCTTCGGGTAGAATGCACGTGCTCTATCAAAGTTTCTGCAGTTGCAAGCAATACACACAGAATTACCTTGTGACTGGTGTCAGTGCTATGAAAGAACTGGGATGTCAACACAGTCCTGGCTGTGCTTTTTAAAGGTGTGAATGACAGTCACCTGTCACTGTCAGAGATGCGGGTATGTCATAGGAAGGCTCCAAACTGAAGGAAATGTGACCTTGTCTGAGCTGTTTCATTCCTCACATGACAGAGACTGGCAGTATTGGAGACCATCTCAGGGGAAGGGGAAGGGAAGACAGAGCAAAGAGCCCTCCCTCAGCAGGGAGGCAGGGGGCAGGGAAGTCTAGGAATATAGGCATGATGAACACAGGCAAAAGAGTAAGCAGAGAAGATAAGTAGAAAAATGAGKAGAATAAGGAGGGAGTACAGGATCAAAGACATGGCTCTGTTTTCTCATTCTATGGGGTTAGAAAGATGTCTGAGGGTGAATGTGAGTTCAGCTTTTCCCTGAAGTAGAATACCTGCCAGCCTGCAGGAGTTGAAGGCCACTGATCTTGGAGTATTGCCTGATGCTGAACAGATTCAACAGRAAGGATGTTCAAATTGCCCATGATTGAAAAGTTTGCATCAGCTGAGGTCATTTGCCAGAATATGGAAGGTAAACTCAGAGCTTCATACATGTAAGTATGTATATACAGACGTGAATTATGGGCCCAAAATCTTGATAAAAAAGATAAGGGAAAAAAGCAAAGAGGACAGAAAGAAAAAAAAAAGTCATAACAGTAAATGAGATGTGGTTTGGAGAAGGATACAGATCTAGTGAATGCTCTATCTGGTAGTGAACTGAGAATAACATAGTGTGGGCTGTGACCACTGTGATCTTTTGCTAACATCAGTGAGGACATGACCCACACTTTCAAAGTTTAGTGCCGTTGTGGAAAAGGAGTCCAGTCTCTAGCACAGCCAGAAGTCTGAATGGACACACCGATTACTGCTCTAAGTGATCACTATAAGTACCTCTAGGACACCTCCAAAAAGATAGTTCATCTAAACTACAATAGTAAGAGCTTCAAGTCTCAGTTATTTTCAGAATAGTTATGCAAATGACTAAAAAATAGATCTTCAAGGAATTCCAGGAAGAATTCCCTCAGTTCTCCATGGCAGGCTGCAAACCACTAAAACAGCCCACTACAGAAATAATCCAGGGAATTTCTCCATTGAAGCTTTGTTTATGAAGACAGTACATGAACATTTAAAAAATTGGCTTCAAATCATGAAAGAATTAGGTGTAGAAATTAAAGCTTCCTGGCATAACACTTTAATGGAACACACTCATCGTTTATGGAACAACTGACCCACATGTACTGGATATGTGAAAACGCAGTATTTTCTCACAAATTAACTCTTCTCTGTTTGAATTAAGGCTCTTCCCTGAATTGTCCTACCAAATTGGCAGAGCAATTTTTTCTTCCAGGTACTTGTTAAGAAAATCAACTTGTCCCAGTCCACCTCTAAGCATCACAGAAAGAGAAATCAGAAGAGCAGCCCAAAGTTGCAGGCTATTTTGTAATCTCCTCCTGAAAGACAGCTACATAAAAGAGGATTTCAATTTTAAACACCCAAAGAAGGTGTTCATACTTAAGTTTAACTTCAGATAGCTTTCAAAGAACAGTTACATTAGAAAGCCCAATCCTTCCATTGATTACCAAAAGAAGAGTCTGGACTCTTATCTGGGATGGGTCTGTTAGATGTTAGTGTACTGTGACTTACGTGAGGTTAACATCTCCTCCAACACGGTTTGTGCCTAACAGCATGTTGAGGTTTCCTGGGTAAACAAACTGTAAACAAAAGAAAAGAAGAAAAAAATAGGCATTTAAGTTGAAGAGGGTCAAATAGCAGAAAGAGTTGTTTATAAACATGGCATATAAAAGAATTGCTAGAAATAGGCTACACAGGCATGGTTAAACATACTAGATTTCAGAATGTAATAACTAAGGAATCCAACAAGGTACAAAGAACAATGAAGCTCAGCCTCTGAGAAAAAAGATTTAGCATGGTACAGGAAAGAGGCAAGTTGCCAGTTACTAGACATTACACATTGTTTCATGTTAGTAGATCTTTCTCCCCCTGAAAAGAGCCTCTTATATTTCATTTCATATTAGTTCTGACTGGTTCGGCTAAGTAAGAATCAATCCAAACTCTTTGTTCAAATGAAAATCAAACCTATGTGTTCAAGTACATTCATTAAAGGAATACGTCCATTCACCTTTCTTTTCAAATATCAAAAGTCAGCTCCATTGCTATCCTTTAGAGCCTTTTATCAGTGTGCCTCTTCTGCCTTTTGCTTAACACAACCTTTTCAAAGACTTACGTCCCAAACATATCCAATTCCCTCCAACCCTCGTCATCTCCATGCACTCATTACCTACCCCTTCTTCCTTTTTTCTTGACTTGCAGCCTTGTCTTCTGACTGCTTCTAAACTCACACCTCACATGCTTGGTAGCTTCTCCCAGTACAGTACTTCCACATCACTCCAGTTTGCAAAACTATAGATAAGCACTTGTGTAATCCCACTGAAGTTGACTTCCATCCTACAGCTACGTTTAAAGAATGGCCTCTTTGAGTCCTCCCCAGTAACAAGTGGCTTCAGGACAGAAAAAGTACCCTGCTGAAGAAAAGCTGTGATGTGAACAGGGGTTAACCCCACGACATTTCCATTCAAAGCAGAGTTTGACAAGCTGTGATGAGGTGAGCACTTCTAGAGGAAAAACAGTAATTCAGCCTTGAAAAAAACCTCTCACAAGTTGAACAGAAATGGGGACATAACAAAAATGGAGAGAAACACATAAATATGTATCTGTCTGAAGGCTGTGGCAAGGAGTTTTAGTTTTTTGTATTTGGAAACGAACAACTGAAGAGAAGCATTTACATTATGCTTATCTGGCTAATTAACTCATGGTGAATAATAACAGTGACTTAGCACTGTTCTCTTGAATGCCGATCATTATGTTACTTGTAAGTGAAGTGTACAGAGCAGGACAGCAATGAAACTACAGATGTGAGAGACTTAGAATTTGTGCGTGCAACCAACCAGTTTATAATCAGTGGCAGCCAAACAAACAAACACAAAGGAAGTAAGCAGTCCTAAAGGGCAAAGGCATTAATGTTTCATTTCATTCATTTAAATATTCATAGGCCTCCTAATTACCTAGATACCTAGAAAACTCTGTATGGACAATGCATTTAGAAAGCTTTTCATGGCACTTCTTTCTATTCTCACAAAAAACTTCAGAGAGAAAAAGTAATCAGAAGTGTTCTAAGGAATCTCCTGTGAGAAAAAGAAATCCAACTTATCATTGTCAGTTCAAGAGCTCCCTCACTGACACTGATTGACAACAAAACAGCAAAAAAGAAGTCATGGTTTGCTTCTCTTTTATCACAGTCATCCTTTGATGAACAAACCATCATGCTGCTCCTGTCACTACTTAGAAATCTAAGGTACTCAAAGAGATTTTCCTTCTCACAGCACTGTGTAGTTCATTTTCCCAGTAGAGGATAAATATTTGTAATATGTTCTCTCCTTGTCTTCTTTCTGCATCTTGTTCAAATTTCCCCCCCTTGCTCTGTCTTTCTTCCCCGACAATATTACTACCACGTGTACACCCTTCTCACACAAGGGCTTTTTTTTTTGGCCCTCCATACTAAGTACAAAAATGTAAAACCTGCAGTTCTGGGTATGTTACCAAAGGAAACAGTTTTACTTAAAATCTTGTTTTTGCCAAAATATTTTCAAAGTATCTGGAGAGGAGTCAAACCACAGTGGCTCTCAGTTGTATTTCCTTTTACTATTTCCCCAGGTACTCCCAGCACAGCACTAAGTAATTGGATAGTCTTTCAGGAAAAAAAAAAGCGGCTGCACGAGACAGTTTGTAGGTTTAAGAATTATCCTTCTGGGGCCTGTGGGGATGAATACAGGGCACACAGTTGCCAAACTTGAAATCATTGCTTGTGTTAGCTGTTCCTGAAGACAGGAGTCAAATATGACAGTTTGACAGTATGACACTGATTACGTTCACCCTTTGTAATGCTGTTTCAAATCTGCTTAACTTTTAAAAATTAGGAATCAGAGAGTGAAATTGTCTGTGATTTCACTTGATTTTGGTATCTGATCCTGCCTCTATTTCAGGTCAGCCTTTTTGTATAATGTAGATATGAGTTATGAGTTTAGATATACATTACTTACAGAGCATTAATAGTTCGATGGCAAAAAAAGTTTCTAATGCAGCTAGGTTTGCTGAATTAATCATATAATTATATGCTATAACTGCTATCATTCCATTTTACATGCCATCTAACTAAATCTTATTACAACCCAGACTTCAGCTTATATTAAAAACACAGCTGCAAGGCTTCTTGGTATAAGCCAAACACATATTCCTTGTGTACTGGGGGTCTCCCCACAGGCCACCTGTAGTCTATTATTTTAAAATTTTACTTAATTCTTCTCAAGCTATTTGTGGTCTTGCTGACATCTCCAGAAGACTTATTCCACATCCCCCTTCAGGAGTGTTAAGATCTTGAGAACACAGACACTTCACTTTGGCACTAAGGATTCTGTCTGCTTCTCTTGATGGTTACTGAATTCTCTCCCACTAAAACTGGAAAAAATGTTTTAAAGCTGAAGTAGGAAAAGTCTTTTTGTCCTGTGCCTTCATTATCCTCATAGAAAGCTTGATGTGAATGAATTCTCATTATGTTTTTATTTCTTTGCAGGATCATAATTTCTGGGGGAAGAGGAGTATCAGACATGGTTTGGTGAAGAGCACATGAGAGATTGGCTGAGGGAGCAGCAGAATAAACATAATTCAAGTATCACAGCCCACAAGATACAGAGTTTATGGTTAGCCCCAGAAAGATGTCTGTTGTATGCAGTGCGTGCAACTAGGGGTTTGTTGGATAGACCTTTCAGTGAGTCAACTGTTCCCTTACATCTTTGAGGAGCCAGTGTTAGCAGATGGACTCTGTCTAATGGGTTTGTAAAGAGGAGATAACAGTTCCCTGGAGTACGCATTGCTGCTATTCAGTATATGGGCTCTACTGCAAGAATGTCTTACAGCCCTTAATAAGCCTTCTCAAAGGTTATTAATTTGAAAATGTGCATACATAAACAACATATATACAGCCAGAACAATGTCCAAAACACAGAACCTTTCACCTCAAGCTGGGATTCTCTTGTCACCGAGTGTCATAACAAACATCCCTTTCCAAAAAGTGTTAGGAAGAGCTACATACTTTGCAGTTTGAGTTGAAAGTCAATATATTTACGCTTGGTGGGATGGAAACCGATATGATTCTGTTCCATTGCTGTGCTAGTTTTGGCTGGGATAGGGTTAATTTTCTTCATAGTAGCTAGTATGGGGCTGTTTTGGATTTGTGCTAAAATCATTGTTGATAACACAGGGATGTTTTAGTTACTGCTGAGCAGTGCTTACACAGAATCAGGGCCTTTTCTGCTCCTCACCCCACCCCACCAGCGAGTAGGCTGGGGGTGCACAAGGAGTTGGGAGGGGACACAGCTGGGACAGCTGACCCCAACTGACCAAAGGGATATTCCATACCATATGACGTCATACTCAGCATATAAAGCTGGGGGAAGAAGAAGGAAGGGGGGGATGTTCGGAGTGATGGCGTTTGTCCTCCCAAGTAACCGTTACGTGTGACGGAGCCCTGCTTTCCTGGGGATGGCTGAACACTTGCCTGCCAATGGGAAGTGGTGAATGAATTCCTTGCTTTGCTTTGCTTGTGTGCGTGGCTTTTGCTTTACCTATTAACCTGTCTTTATCTCAACCCACGAGTTCTCTCACTTTTACTCTTCTGATTCTCTCCCCCGTCCCACCATGGGGGAGTGAGCGAGCGGCTGTGTGGGGCTTAGTTGCCGGCTGGGGTTAAACCATGACAGTCCTTTTTGGTGCCCAACGTGGGTTCGAGATGACAGATTTGATTGGAATGTACTAGATCGAATTTATAGCTTTTATTGCTGTTTAGCTATTAATTGACAGACTTCTGTGCTTGCCATGGGGCTTGCTTGTCTTACTGTATATTAGAGTCCAGTGCTCGTCAGAGGCTGCTTTTTGCTTTCGCTGCTTGCTGTACTGCTGTGCTGCTTATCATCCTACTGTGCTGTGCCTGGGAACAGTTGGATAACAGCGATGGCGATGTGCCTGGGCTGGCAGATGGCCAGGGCATCGCTGCTGTTTCTGTGCTGCTGTACTGGGCAGACTGGAACTCCAGTGTGAACCTGAGTTGAAGGGACTGTGACCTGTGGATGAGTCCATGCAGGAGCAGGACACCCTAAAGCATCTGTGGCTGTGAGTAAGTCCACACCAGAGCAGGTACATCTCGAAGTATCTGTGGCCATGATTATGTCCATGCCGCAGCAGGTATACCTCTGACAGGATTGTGGCCTAAGGATAAGCCCACGCTGGAGAAGGTACACMTCAAAGCATCTGTGGCTGTGGATAAGTCCATGCTGCAGCAGGTACACCTTGAAGCATCAGCGGCTGTGCATGAGGTCATGCTGGAGCACCTCAAAGCGTGCGGCCATGGATAAGCCCACGACAGAGCAGGTACACCCCTGGAGGGATTGCAGCCATGGGTAAGGCCATGTTGGAGCAGGTTTACTTCTGAAGGGACTGTGGCTGTGGGTAAGGCCATGCTGGAGCAGGTATATCTCTGAAGGCGTTGTGGCCCATGGAGAAGGCCACATTAGAATAGGTGCACCTCAAAGCGACTGTGGCTGTGGATAAGTCTATGCCACAACAGGTACACCCCGGAGAGACTGTGGCTCATAGATAAGGCTCCACCTGGAGCAGATACACCCTTAAGGGACTGCAGTCTGTGGATAAGTCCAAGTCAGAGAAGGGGCACAGGGAGGAGTTCATTGCAATGTCCAAAGGGACCAGGGGTGGAGATTGTAATGGAAATACCTTTAAATTGTTGTAACCCAGGATTTGAGTTGCATATTATAGGCATTACTGTAGCAGGAACCACCTGAACCAAGGGAGGACAAGCCTTACAAGAAGCAGTGCATGTGCAGCAGTGACCTGACCTTAGCTGGCTTTGGTGCCCAATAACTCCACGCAACACACCATCTCTCCTGTCCTGAGTGACCACCGTAACACATGGAGCCCAAAGTCATGGAGTAAATGAACTCAATAGATATTTTGTGGACATTTCTGGACATTTTATGGACATTTTACAAGGGTGGTCCATAGACTAAGGGAATGATATCTGCGTATTATATCAAAGGATGGGAACGGGGGTGGCAGTTAGTGAGGATGTATTGGATTGTGTGGGACCTAAGCATGATGTAAATGGTATGGAATAAGGGGTGGAGAATGTGCTGGTTTTGGCTGGGACAGAGTTAATTTTCTTCAGAGTAGCTAGTATGGGGCTGTTTTGGATTTGTGCTAAAATCAGTGTTGATAATACAGGGATGTTTTAGTTACCTGCTTACACAGAGCCAAGGCCTTTTCTGCTCCTCACCCCACCCCACCAGCGAGTAGGCTGGGGGTGCACCAGAAGTTGGGAGGGGACACAGCCGGGACAGCTGACCCCAACTGACCAAAGCGATATCCCATGCCATATGACGTCATGCTCAGCATATAAAGCTGGGGGAAGAAGAAGGAAGTGGGGGGGCATTCAGAGTGATGGCATTTGTCTTCCCAAGTAACTGTTACGCGTGATGGAGCCCTGCTTTCTGAGGGTAGCTCTAAAAACCTGCCTGCTGCTGGGAAGTAGTGAATTAATTCCTTGTTTTGCTTTGCTTGTGTGCACAGTTTTTGCTTTACCTATTAAACTATCTTTATCTCAACCCACATGTTTTCTCAGTTTTAGCCTTCCAGTTCTCTCCCCTACCCTACCAGGGGCAGGGGTGAGCGAGCAGCTGGGTGGTGCTTAGTTGCTGACTGGGGTTAAACCACAACAATTGCCCTGAGTGGGAATAACCAGAAAGTGCATCAGAGAGGAAACTATTTTCAGCTACAAATGCTGTATTGCCATGCACTACTGGTATCCTAATATGTCACAATATCTTATTGCTTCATTCAGGTCTGTAAAGTCAGAATGGTTGCATCACTGAGAGCAATCCATACTCTGAAAATGCATTTTGGATCTACAAATGCAATAGGAAGTAAAAATCCATTATAACTTTTCAGTCTCAAATCCTTGTTCCTGGGATCATATGGCAGAATATTTCATTTCAAATCATCTTTTGTTGCTACTAGGCTCACAACATAGGTGAAGTATCCCCTCTTGGAGAAGTAGTTGCTCTCTACAACTACCTGAAAGGAGGCTGTAGCCAGGTGGGTGTTGGTCTCTTCTCCCAAGTAACTAGCAATAGGACGAGAGGAAATGGCCTCAAGTTGCTCAAGGGGAGGTTTAGATTGGATATTAGGAAAAATTTCTTCACCTAAAGGGTTGTCAAGCACTGGAAGAGGCTGCCCAGGGAAGAGGTGGAGTCACCATCACTGAAGACATTCAAAAAACGTGTAGATGTGGCACTTCGGGACATGGTTTAGTGGGCATGGTGGTGTTGGGTTGACGGTTGGACTTGATGATCTTAGAGGTCTTTTCCAACCTTAATGATTCTATGGTTCTAAGATGTGGCATATGGCAAAATGTCACAAGGACCTGCACGTGGGATTGTTAAATCAGAGGAACATTTTTCATTTGCTATTCCAGAAAGAATAAATCATGTGTTCATTCTGATCTCCGAAATGAAGATAAAAAACTTTCTGCCCATAACTACTTGAAGAACTTACAGAGACAATGGAGCTGAGCTCTTTGATATAGTGGCAGATTACAAAACAAAGCTGTCATCCACAAGTTAAGGTTTGAGACTGTACATTAGAAAAACTTCTTCACCAGGAGGCCATTACAGTACTGCAACAGGTTACTCAAAGAGGAGGTGGAGTCTCCATCCTGGGAGGTTTTCAACACTTCACCATCTAAAACAATTGCTGATTTGATCTAGTATTGGCAAAAGTCCTGCTCCAAGTGAGATAGTGGACTGGATGACCTCCACAGTTTCATAGAATCATAGAATCATAGAATCATTAAGGTTGGAAAAGACCTCTAAGATCATCGAATCCAACCATCAACCCAGTACCCATGCCCACTAAACCAAGTCCCGAAGC
>JASVER010000077.1:2542066-2690453 GCA_030449065.1 Oceanodroma leucorhoa
TGTTAATCAGCTGTGTTTTCCTTTCCCTTTCAGTGTTCTTCCCAACCACTGGGGGGATTGAGGAAAACACCACCTGTGCTCCCGATCCCTCAATCGATCTCCCCASTGCCCTGAAGTCCCTCTTGATTGCTTTGGGGCTTCTCTCCGCAATTTCGTCGCTGCCTACCTGCATGACCAACAGCGGGTAGTAGTCAGAAGGGCGTACCAGATGGGGGAGTTTCTTGGTCACGTCCCTAACCCGGGCCCCCCGGGAGGCAGCAGACCTCCCTGTGGGATGGGTCCGGTCGGCAGATGGGGCAGTTTCTTCCAGTCAACGTTTCTATGATTTTATCATAAATGATAGATGCAACAAATGCTAAAAAAAAAAGTAAGAAAGGACAGCAGAATAAAAATCAAGTCAATCCAGCTTTGCAGGGAAGACTGTAGGATGAAAAAATATCTGTGAATATCTATGTTCTTATTCTGCTTCAATACCAATGAACCTAAGCAATAGATGATAAGGGTATTCAGGAGCATCCCTAGAAAAGGGGCATTTGGAAGTATCCTCCATCCAGTCTTCGCTCTAATGCCCTCCCACAGTCCTCTGAATTTATTGCAGGGAACCAATGTAGGTAGTCAGAGAGGATTGCTGTACCAGAGCACAGGCACATCACCTTGTTATCTTTGATGTGGAGTCCACATTGGGAGATAACTGTTGATGGCAGCAGAAGCGGAAAAGCAATGTTCACTTTTATATAGATGTCACTGTGCTGCAGTCCCGCTGAGATGTTTGGCAAATGCCTACAATGAATGGTGTCTTATGGTTTGAATTGCACTCTGCCTTTCTGTAGGGAAAGCAGGCTCATAATGCGGGCTTAATAATCCCCATAACAATTCAATTTCCTGTGTKTTGCCCACTCACACAGGCACTTTCCTTTTTCCCAAGGATGAAAGAGCCTGTAGTTCTTTAAAAGTATTTATTTAAAAATACCCAGCTGCTGCCTTCCTATTGGCTGCTAAGTTTAAGGAGAAAGATTTCACTCAATATCATCCTGCAATCAGACTCCAAAATGAAATAAAAGTATTTATTTTTGAACACCATTGTTTTTCTTGAAGGCACCCCAACTTACAATTGGTCCCAAGTTGTTTCTTAATTTCTCCATATTTGTTCTTAGTCTGTTTTATTATCATGAGGACAGGAAATATGAGTCAGAAAACCTAAGATCATCCATTTCACTCACTTATGGGGGGGTTGAAGCCCAAGGCAAATAAAAAGTGTCAAATATTTCAAATAAACTGAAAATACCTCTACCATTTACCACCCACAGCTGAGTTCACATTTGCAGCAGAATCATAGCTGGTCTAAAACATGTTTAAAGAATTAAGCATAGTAGCCCCACAGAAAGGACTGTTCAGGCTCTGAGCAGTTACTCCTGAAAAGGAATATATTATGAGGTGTTGTGGTGGGTTGACCCTGACCAGACACCAGGTGCCCACCAAAGCCGCTCTATCACCCAAAGCCGYTCTATCACTCCCCCTCCTCAACTGGACAGGGGAAAGAAAATACAATGAAAGACTCGTGGGTCGAGATAAGGACAGGGAGATCATTCAGCAGTTACCATCACGGGCAAAACAGACTCAACTTGGGGAAAATTAATTTAATTTATTACCAATTAACAACAGAGTAGGATAATGAGAAATAAAAACACCTTCCCCCCACCCCTCCCTTCTTCCCGGGCTTAACTTCATTCCTGATTTTCTCCCCCTTCTCCCCGCTAGCAGCACAAGGGGACAGGGAATGGGGGTTGCGGTCAGTTCATCACACATTGTTTCTGCCGCTCCTTCCTCCTCAGGGGAGGACTCCTCACACTCTTCCCCTGCTCCAGCGTGGGGTCCCTCCCATGGGAGACAGTCCTCCACGAACTTCTCCTACGTGGGTCCTTCCCATGGGCTGCAGTTCTTCATGAACTGCTCCAGCGTGGGTCCCTTCCTTGGGGTGCAGTCCTTCAGGAACAGGCTGCTCCAGCGTGGGTCCCCCGCGGGGTCACAAGTCCTGCCAGGAAATCTGCTCCAGCGTGGGCTCCTCTCTCCATGGGGCCACAGGTCCTGCCAGGAGCCTGCTCCAGCTCCCACGGGGTCACAGCCTCCTTTGGGCATCAGCCTGCTCCAGCGTGGGGTCCTCCACAGGCTGAGGTGGATATCTGCTCCAGCATTAACCTCCATGGGCTGCAGGGGGACAGCCTGCCTCACCATGGTCTTCACCAGGGGCTGCAGGGGAATCTCTGCTCCGGCACCCGGAGCACCTCCTCCCCCTCCTTCTTCACCGACCCTGGTGTCTGCAGAGTTGTTCCTCTCACACGTTCCCACTCCTCTCTTTGGCTGCAGTTGCTGCCGCACAGCAACTTTTCTTTCTTCTTAAATATGGTATCACAGAGGTGCTACCACTGTTGCTGATGGGCTCGGCCTTGGCCAGTGGCAGGTCCGACTTGGAGTAGGCTGGCATTGGCTCCATAGGACATGGGGGAAGCTTCTAGCAGCTTCTCACAGAAGCCACCCCTGTAGCCCCCCCACTACCAAAATCTTGCAACACAAACCCAATACAGGTGTTCTTTTAAATTTAAGGTTCCTAGATAAATTTTCTATATTCTTTAATGTGTAAATAAGGTATTTACATTTGCCTTGGACTGCTGAAAATGTGACCAGTTCCCATATTTTCTTGATTAAAAAATGTCACCTTTTTCTTTTAAATTTTCATTTTCCTGATGTTATCTTGTTTTCAGCTGAATTATAAATAACCACTGTTACAGAAAGTCTATTCTTTCAGTATTTCCTGTTAGACAGAAAGCACTATTCGCTGGACTTCTCTAGTACTCATCTGTTCTCCAGAGACTTTCAGATCTGTATTTAAGGTCAGAGGTTCGGAGCATTTAGATAAATTTATATGTATTTCTCTAGACCCACGTCAGCACAGCTAATGGGCCCCAGTCATCCGGAGTAGCACACTTGCCTGGAAGTGGTGACTGAAGAAATCATAGAATCACTGAATYGTTTAGGTTGGAAAAGACCTTTAAGATCAAGTCCAACCACTAACCTAGCACTGCTAAGTCCACCGCTAAACCATGTCCCTAAGCACCACATCTACATGCCTTTTAAATACCTCCAGGGATGGTGACTCCACCACTTCCCTGGGCAGCCTGTTCCAATGCTTGACAACTCTTTCGGTGAAGAAATTTTTCCTAATGTCCAATCTAAACCTCCCCTGGCGCAACTTGAGGCCATTTCCTCTTGTCCTATCGCCTGTTACTTGGGAGAAGAGACCGACATCCACCTCGCTACACCACCACATCTTCCACCACCAAAACCCAAAAATCTTAAGCCGGAAGTTAGTGGTGACTGCTGGACCTCTAATTTATTCATTTACCCGTTACCCTATGGTTGAAGTGCCTCAATTAAGTGGAATCAGACACTGAAGTCTTTAATTGCGGAGTATGGCAAAACCACTGTGCTGTGAGTTACACACTTGATAACAGCATTCACAGAAGCCAGTACATAGAAGAAGACAACATCTACMCTAGCAAACATGAGCAATGATGGAGAAAGATGTCTTAACAGCCACTTTGCTTCTAGATTTAGGCACTGTCTGCAACACCACACCAGATGCTTGTGTGAGAATGTGGRTAACAGTGTCAAACCCATTCTTGACTGAACTTTTCCATTTAGTGTGGGAGCCCTGTTACTCTATTCTTTCAAAAGATGGGGAAAGATCCTGGTAGTGCCACATTTCTTGTAACAGCCTAGTGGTGAGAGTATTTGTGCAAGAAGCGGGAGTCCTAGGCTCAGTGGTACGCTGTGTATCCTGAAAATGTCCATAAATAACTTAGTACTATTGACTACATTCCCTGGAATTGTTAATGCATTTAGAAGAAAATTAATTTGCATTTCAGCAAATAGTGGCACCACAAATTCTGGTTTTCATGGGAAATTTGCAGCACATCCAGAGCATTGCTGAACATTGCTGCCGTTCCTGAATGAGTGTTTTGACCTAAAGGTTTACTGTACAAAAKGTTGGTGTAACCTACTTCATCAGCTGCATATTTTCAGTTAAGGTGGCTGGAGTTGCCATGGGTGAGCTGTAAGTATGCAGGATGTTTGCTCTTAGCCTAGCCCTGTGATTAGGTCACTCATAAAACTTGCACATGGGATAACCTACTTTGGGAAATTCAGGTGTGCACAAACTGCTGAGTGTCATTTAGGCAATACTAATCAAAAACATCTCAGGGTATGTGARGCAGCAATATTCTAGATGACTAAGTAACTTCACTGGTGGTATATAAGTGCCAGTGGTCCTTCTGTTTAATTAGGGAACTAGGAGTTGTAGATTGCTCATTCAGTTCAGATACCTAAGACACACACTAGAYTCCTAAATGCTTCTTCAGACCTGTCGTCTAGGTGTCTGAAAGCAACACCCTCCCCCCCAGTTTGATGGAATTTTTGTTCCTTCACAACTTTTTAAAATGTTATCTCGCCTCTAATGTCTGATATCAAGAGATATGAATCTTAAGTTACCACAAACCTTACTAAAACAGAGTTATACAAGCTTACCTGGGATAGCTGCTCAGTAATAGGGCAGAGGGAAACAGTTTGACTTTGTTTCTGTGCCTGTTCATGAGGGTCTAATGCTCTGAGAAGAGCAATCTGTACCATTGGGTGGTTTTCAACTTTCTAATGAGTTCTTTAGTTTTTCCTGTTGATATAAACAAAATTATCCAAATTTAACAAAGCTCTTTAAGTAAAATTGTCTCAGGGACATTCTRCTGATTAGATGGAGACACTGCACAGAGGTATTTGGCCCCTCTTTACCTCTTAAGCCGTGTATTTCATATGTTTGGGAATTCAGTCAACTCAAGGCAAAAGTTCTGTGTGGGAGGTTTGTAGGGTATCCACTGCATCATTATACATTTCTTTGCTATAGCATGGACTGATTTGTATCATGTTCTTGTGGTGCTCAGCAAGCCTGGGAAGTGAGCCAAGTCTCTTATTACAGATTTGACTACAGAAATGAGTACATTTGGGAAGACAGAACTGTTATTAAACTGAATTATGTTATGCCTTCATTTTTCTGCTTCAGTGCAGCATGATACAGAATGAATTAAGTCAGCTTTGGGGCCTTTGCCTTAAGGCAATGAGTTAAACATTAATATGGTACAGTCTGGGACGTGATTTCTACCAAATTTCAAAGAAATTCATTAATCTTAAAGTAGGCATAGTTTCCCCTTAGTCTATCTGTCCAAAAAACTCTGTTAGTCCGATTACCTCTTGATCTTTAACACAGTTTTATACATTTATGCTTAGTTTGGCTCAGAATAACATATAAGGCTTATGCAAAAAGATGGCTTCTCTAAATATTACCCCTTCAAATGCAATCTGATCTAAAGGTCAGGCTAAGTTCTTTCTTGTGACTCATCAAGAATAATAATGTTTCTGCAAGCSAAATTCTGGCCTTAAATTCATGGTCTCACATTCACCTGTGCAAATAACTAAATGTAGAATTTGATCTCCAAACAGATCCCTTAGGAAACTATACTGTCTTCCACAGGGTTCTGCAAAGGTTCTGTAAGGTCCAGGTCCCCTCAACCTATGTCTTGCTAACTAATTTATCTTATTTTTTCTCTAAAAGAGAAAAAAATATATATTTTTGTTTCTAAAGCATCCAGAGAACTCCCTCTCAGATAATTTTTTCTAAGTGTCTCCACACTCTAGCCACAGACCAGAATTGGGCATTTGTTATAATACAGATTGGAACTGCTGCATTGCCCAACTTTCTGAGTGTTTTGATATGATGGTTCAATTCAGATCCATTTCTAAACATCTGGAAGATGAAAAATCTCAACCRTGTAGTCCTAAATAACAATTTCTTTTTGTTACACTTTTCCCTTCAAAACTTAGAAATAAATAAGTTTAAGTTTCTTGTTTTACTGTTTAAAAACTTACAATTTATGTAAGTACTTTTGAAAACAATAACTATTAAAGGAAAACTCATAAAATGAAGAACATTTTAAACAATTAGAGAAATTATTAAACTAGCTGGTAAAAGTGTCAGCACAAAAAAGAAGTAGCACTAGCAGCGATTCTACTGGGAATGTGGAGTAAGTTGAGGCAGGTTAGGTTGGCAGGTGTGAAAATAAAGCAAATTATTTGGAACAAGAAGTATGTTTGAACAATGAGAATATAATTTATGATGAGTAACTAATGCAGAGAGAAAAATAAAGAAAAGCATTCAGTCATGACCCTGGAGGAAAGGTGATCCACCCATAAGCTTTTCTAACTTAGCTCTATCAGCAACACTAGTTTAATAAAACTCTTTACTTTTGCTCTAAGTCCTTCCTTTTATTTGAAAAAAAGAAATATTTGTAGTAAATACTTTCACACAAATGAAGATTTTAAGATATTTTGTGAACAAAATCAAACCCTGTACTTGCCTGATGTTTTGTGGAGGTTTCTTCCAATCAGAATGTCACAGAGCATTTATTCCCAGTCTCACGAGCTTTCTCCTCAGTTTTGTGGTCTGCATTGCTTTAAAAGAAGCAGTTGTTGCAATGGTTGAGACCCCACAATTCAAGATCTAAGACTTGATCTATTAAATTGTTACTGAAATTAGAACCAAAAGCTTGAACTAGCATCACAAGTGAACTAGGAACCAGGCGTCAGCTTGAGCACAGTACAGATGAGGGGTTCACATAGGAGCCAAAGTCACAGGTCATGAGCCATATTATATATTAACCTGGGAGTTGACATCACAGTTTGATGCGGTAAAACAGTCCTCCAGAATGAGAGTGGCAAACATATGGGCTGCTGTGTCCAGGCCTGCACTCTGAACGAAGTTTCCTAGCAAGCCAGAAAATAAAAGAAAGGCAGTCATTCAGACTTGTCGGGAAGTACTGCAAAGTTTTTGCACTGTTGTGAGTTGAATGCCTACAGGGACAAGTGGAAACATCATGGACAATTCTTTGATGTGTTTTTTCCTTCCCAAACATCACTTTCATCTTGCTTGTTTCAGCTTGAGTCAGTTGGTTGTCATCTGAAAAATTATTTCCTGACCTATGCTGATGCATTAGACATAATGACAGCTGCATGAACAAAGAACAAGATAAACAGCTGGGTGTTATCATTCTATTATTGGTAGCTAAGATCATGATGTTTCTCTCTCCCCTTCTCCCAGAAGTCTCACGTAGATTTTGAAAAAGAAGAAAAAAAAACCCAAGGTTAGCACCGATCTCTGCAAGATGTTCAGAGAGAAAGAGCAGTTGCACATTACTACTAGGAAGAAATATAGTAGACCATGCCTATGTATTCCTGCTACATGACAAATATGCTGGTGGTAGCGCCRGTGTGCTTTGCTGTGTCAAGGCTACAGGAAAGTCCAGTAGTTTGATCAGGAGTATTTCATGTGTGCTTATGGCCTGGAGGAAATTTTTAAGTAGCCTTGGCACTSTGTCCTAGTTTAAACTCTGCTTATGAGCCTTCCGTGAGGTCAGCTGATGTTACCTGTTGTTTGATCTTGACGGTTACTTTTTTCTTGGTTATTTTGCCCAAAAGAAGAAGCTGAAATCAGGATAGTAGCTGGAGAATACTCTGCCTACCTGTAAGCGGGAATATGAAACCCTAGCCTATAAACTCACCAATTCAGTTGTCTGTGCCACTCTCTAGCTTAAATCTTAAGGAAGTGGTTGCAGCTGATATTATCCCATTTTGAGAAAAACAAACATTAGTTTCCACCTACTGGAATGACTTCAGTTTCCAGGTATTTTTCTTTTTTTGCAACAACTTTTCAAGAAAAATTMAAGTTATTATTCAAAATCCTGAAACTACAACTCAGAGACTGAAGCATTGAATGCTTCCAAAACTTTAACCAACTTACTTTAATATCCATGAAGGGAGAGAAGACCTTTCTGTTTCTCTGCTTTGCTTATACTTCATGGCCAACTCCTTCTCTGCAAACTATATGTTCAAAACCAAAATACAGCCTTTCAGCTGTATCTTTTTGAACATGCAGGTGACTCACCAGCTGTTCTGTTTATCACCAAGACAACATAACCATGTGATTATGTCTCTCCTGTAGGCTATGAACACAGATCAACAATATTCACTACAGATATCCAGCCTTTGGATTTCCTTAGCTGATCTTTAGGYCTTTCTAACTAAGGAAGTCTTTCAAAGACACTCCCCATGGCTCTTGGCAGAGTGAGCTGACAACAGGGGCGTAACATACCTAGGCTTTCCTTTAGTGTGTGTTATCTCATGCAGATAGAGATTCATACTATCTCTGGATATATACATAATAYGCATACCCTAGGTATGTATACATACCCCAGAATTTGATCTCTGGGGTCTACTACTAATGGTTAGCTTCTGAATTGCAAAATGACAGCTTTTAGAAGAAAAGACAAGAAACAAGGATCCCAAGCATCCACCAGGAAGCTGCAAAGTGCTTTGTGGAGTGACAGTCAAACGGTTCTGGCATTCAATGTGCAAAGCTGATGAGGTTAAGGAAAACACAAAATAGGACATCTTAGGATGGCATGTTACTACAGACATCTTAAGAAAGAAAGAGTCCAGCAGAAACTCATCTCAACCTGATCATTTTCAAGGTAGTATCCTCTGTAGTGATCAGGTGGTCATTTCCATAACRATTCTATTTTTCTAGGATGATACTGTTTTTAATTATTTTATCATTCCCTCTCCCGTAATCCGAAGCTCCGTGCAACATTCAGCTAAAGCTGTCTCTGCACAGTCTGGGTGAGCTTAGCGTTTCCGAACAAGTGAGCGTTATCGGGATTCCATTCATTCCAGCTGGGGAACAGCAGACTGTGGGAATGGTTACAGGGAGAGAGGTTCCCCTCCTCCTTCTCCTCCTCCTCTTCCTCTCTCTCTCTAAAACCTTTTTTCAGGGTAAATATTTAAAGACTAGAATGAGGCAAAACTCCCATAGGGCTGGAAACACAGACAAGCTCACACCAGACAAGTCTGCAAAATAGCTTTTTTGTTTTGTTTTTCTTTTCAACGTCCAAGCTTTAAAGATTTCCAGCTTTTAAATTGTCTTTGAAAAGAAGAGAAACTATATTACGGACTTTTTGGTGAACATAACATACTGGGTATTAGTTTTAGTTCCAGGAATTTATGCCATGTAATTACTAGAATATGTCTTGGTGAATAATAATAATAATAATAATAATAATAATAATAATAATGATAATAATAATAATAATATAAAAAACCACACTGAGAATAAAGCAGTCAAAACCCAGTTTTCACTTTATGATCAGAGGTTCAAATGCTTACACAAATGAGTTGTCACTATAGTTTTGCCACCTTTTATCATTTTTGTCCTTTGGCCATATAGGCTTACAGTCATGTGAAAACAATTCYGCTACTATAATTCTTTGTAAAATACTACAGAGACAGCAATAGTTCTAGGGGTTTTTAGGCTTTCCCATGCTACATGGTACAGTTGGTGAATAACTTCTAAATTAGACTAGCATTGGTCAAGTCTTCATAAGTATGACCAGGTATTCTAGAAGTTGTTTTAATAAAATTCCTCTATCCTGTATCTTTTAATCATTCACACAATACAAACACTTACATCCTAGTTCTGTCAACATGAAATTATCATTAGTAAGACTTCACCTTCCTCATCTGAACAAATGTTTTTTGTAGAGTGCTGGGTTTCCCACTGCTAATTCACTTGGTTTAGATTTAACATGGGAAAGTTGAGCACAATGCTAAGACTCTATCAGGAAAAAAATTTCGAACGTGATTTTAATTTGTGGAAGAAAAGAAGAATGAATTAATGGGCTTGTTGAGAAATTGTCATGGGTCATGTTTAGATTTCTGCTATAGTAGTGGAGATTCATGCAGAGGACACAGCCTATTGCCTATAGTTTTCACTTTGATCTATCAAAAATTCCTATATTTTTGTTTTTTAAACTAAACTAATTTCTATTCTCATGAAAGAGATAACTTTGTCTGAAGTTCCTGCACCATTTTTTTCATATGCAGCTTGGATTTCAGTCTTTGTCAGAGGTACTTGTTTCAATGTCCTCTTTGCCGTCCATGTGTCTACCATTTTTTCCTACTTCTTTTCTCTCTTCACCACATCAGCAACATAGGAATTAAGCTTCAGTAAAAGCTTGTTCAGTGTCCTAGTGTTTTCCACTGACCGTGAACTCAAAAATTGGACTGTATTCAACTCTTCTATCCATGGTGAAGGAATGCAGTATATTGATTCTTTGGGTGTAAACCTGTTATATTTCCCAGCAACTTCTATTGAGGACAGRATTAGAAAATACCCTTCCAAATGATTCAAGGGTAAGTGTTAGATTGCAAGCCGTTGGAGAAAAATATGTTTATGCCTATACTAGGGCACTGAATGTGCTCCAGACTGTTTTGCAGCTCTGAGTCTAACTGGCAAACAGCACCCTGTGTCGACACCAGTAAAGTCTCTTACCCTGACAGGGGTGCCTGCCAGCATACATCCTATTTGGGAATGGTCGCTCCCAGACTGTGAGCAGAAATAGTTTGGGTAAGAGCTCTTCATCCCACCATGCAGCAGAGAATACTGTTTTATACTTCTGTAAGAATAAGAGTTCTGTRAAGTGCAGTAGCAAGAAGTCTGATGGCGAGAGGAGACTTGTAAGGGCCAAACTGTGCTGGATACCATCCTGATAGTGTACCAGTGCGATTAACTAGTGTGCCCTGGCTCTATTTGATTTACCATTACGGATGTAGCTACTGAATTTTCTGGGCTGACCATTGAAAGTTTCCTCTCCAAAGTCATGTACAGGTCTTCCTGGCTCCTACCACTCTCATTCAGTAATRGCGTGGCAGCAGCAGCTGTACCTGACCCTCTTGAGCTGCATTTGACTCTTCCCACCTTTTGAGGAGCAACCTCTTCACCAGGAGTGATCAGGGGGAGCTTTGGCAAAACCCTCKTAGAAATCCTGCCCACAGAGAAGACAAACAGTGTCAACACTTCTGACAGCTAAGAAGGACTTGCTTCTTTTGGAAGTCAACAAAATACATAAAAATTCTGCACTTCTGGGTAAAAGCAGGATGAAGAAATTGTTCCCTGGCTATTTGCGGTTACTAGTCAACAGGGCTTGCCTTATATGCCTCGCCAAGGATAACCAAATGAGGAAGTTGTCTTTTAAATGAAGATATATTCTTTCAATCATGGGGGAAGGGAATTGCTTTTTTCAGGCCACTTCCTAGGAGAAAAATCAGTAAAATAGTCCTGTGGACCTCTTCCTAATTTCAGGCCACTTATCTCTTCCCTTGTCTGAATAGTTAAGAAAAGTAGTTACCCTGACAGTCACAGAGTACATTTCAAACACTGTGATGCACTAAGCTTCCAACATGCTGGCATTTCAGTTGTTGGATGAATTCTACATGATTTGAATTACACATTATTTGCTTGCTGTAATATAATATCCAGCATTATCTGAGAGAATTACCTGAGTAATATTTTCTTTCATGTGCTGGACTTACTATGGTGTTTGGTTGTTGCATTGACATTCTCTGGCCTTGCCACAGAAGGAGCTTTGTTCTGTCCTACACTTTAAAGTGTATCTGTAAATGAAAGAATTAGTCTKTGACCTGTCTGTTTGATGTATGAGAAAATCTTAGCTGTTTGCAGGTTTCTCTTTACGTATTTTTTAATCAAGGTTTTTTTGAAAGAAAGTGATGGGTTGTGGTGAACAAGAGAATTCATAAGAAGCTGACAGAAAGCCTGATTCTCCATGTTTTGAAATCTATTTGTTTGTTTGTTGTTAAACAACGATTCAAAAATAAATATTTAATGACATTTAGAAGACAAAAATTCTGACCTTTTCTCCTACAAGGGGAGCCAAGATGGTTCCCATTCCATTTCTCTGATCTCCTAAGCTGACTGCCAGCAATGTTAAAGAAAACAAGAGTTGAAATTCTTTGCATTTCTGAAGGGCACTAACCTCATTTCTATTTCATTATAGCTCACCTTCAAATCTTAGGTCTCATTTGTATAAAACAAACAAAMAAAAGTTTAAAGGAAAAAAAAATAATCTGGGTTTCTAGTTTGTGTATGCAGTGTTCCCTTCTCTCTGAGCATCAGGCTCCTTGCTACTGCACTTTAGGGTTCTTTACAGAACTTTTATCCATACAGAAGCATAAACCAGGATTCTCTGCTACATGGTGGGGATGAAGGGGAACATGTTTCCTTATCCAAACATTTTGCAACAAAGAAGGAAAGTTCATGTCTTCTTTGCTTAGAAATCTTAACTTTCAATTGCCTGCTTGTTACTCTCTCTGAAACTAATCTGTACGGGCATTATATGATGTACAATWTCTAATCTGTAAAACAAGTAAGCATTGTCTAATTACAGGTTWCTTCCCAGAGGCAGAATGGAAAGGTTTCTGGGGGATTTTTTGGACATTCTATGTTTTAGAAGGAAAATAATTACCAGATTTATATCCCAGAATTACCAAGGATAATTGCCTGATTTACCCAGTTGGGATTTATGCCCCACTGAATTACCTTTTTCACAAAATCAGAATTAACAAAATAAACCATTAATACTTCTCCTCTCTTCAGATTAATTTCATTTTTCTACAGAAAACCCACGCAGATTCTGTGCACTATATCCCCGGATTTATGACTTTTTTTGTTAGTTCCCTCATTAACTTCTCTATTCTAGCTTTCTGGAATAGAGTCATGATAGAAATAAAACTATTAAAACTTTTAAAACTATGTGGCATATATTTATTTGATTGTATTCTTAACCAATCCAGTCATTTCCACAGAGCTTTTTAACAAGCCACACGCAAAAGACAACACCAACAAGCTAAAATAAAGTATATCACTCAAAAAAACCCACTTTTAGATAATTTTAGCTATTAGTATTTTTCCAAAAAGAGGATTTTTTGTTTGTTTGACTTAGTGTATACATGAAGAGTCCACAGATATATCTCAGATCTAAGTAATTTTTGTGCCATGTGCAGRTAAGTTCAACCATATCTTATCTACATTCACGGAATAATTGTTCATTTACATACTACTCAGAAAATAAATCTGAAACATGGCCCTGATTCAGCAGAGCACTAGCTAAGTACTTAAACATTTTATTAGGTCTTTTATCCTTGCTATTTAGATTGGTACCTTTTTGCAGCTAAAATAATTATTTAGTTACATGTGATTGCAAATGCTGGTCTATAAATTTTTCAATATGGTTAATGACAATGACCCCACAATACTGGTTTGACCAAACCAGTGCCTGGCTTCTACCTACTTTTAGGACAGCAGCACAGATCCTGGGCTGAGTACAAAAGGAGTCTAGGCCAGCTTTATTCATGGAATCCCATTGGCTTCAGAAAATTTCATGGGGATACCTGTTATTTCCTTCTTTTAAGTTCTGTTCAATTCCTTCCAAAATGAGGCTTCCATGTATTTCATGACAACTGGGTCAGGATAAATTTTTGTTTAATTGATTTAAACCATAAGTGCATCATACTAACATGGACCTTAGCTGACTTGTAGTTTTACTTCTTTGCAATTAGACTAATGCATACCTGACAAAAAAACATTTTATGGCTCTGAATCATCTCTTCTCCCTCTTTAAAAGAGAAACCAGCATCAAGCAATCAGCTCTTCAGCAAGCTGCTTTCTAAAATGATGGTGCATTTCTTGTTCTCTACTGATTTCTTTCTTTTCCTGTGCAACTCTCCYGTTGCACAAAATGTGTCTGAACTGTGCTGTTTATTAGGGTTATTCATGCAATGAAACAAGCGCATGCAGTGAAACAACTGCTTGTACACAGACACAGGGCTGGAGTTGGGCACAGAGGAAGAAGTGCGAAAGGCTKTCATATACTAGTTTCCTCTATGAGAAACACATTACACTGAACTGAACTGTTTGCTGGAGGTTGCATATGAAACTCCTGTTGKCTTTGGTGGCAGCAGTGCCCCCACTGACACCTAGTCATGATACAATCACCACTGACAAATCCAGGTCATACACTTCTGCTGAGGTTGTCTTTCAGGCTTTATGACAACAAGAAGTCCAAAAGGAGTTAATGTTAATATGATACTGTCCAAAATGCCAGGATGAAAGGGTTACTGTATTTTGGTTGTAAAAAGACTAACCATTTGCAAAAAAAAAATAATTTGCTTTTATTTTTAAAAGACCAATCCCTTAAAGATTAATTTTTTAAAAATTAAAATGGATGTTATGGAGTCTAGMAGCAGTAGCAACAACAGACTTTAAGATCAATACCAAATGCCACTGTAAAACTATATATAGAACAATTTTATAGAGATGTGAAATGTGAAATGAACTTGGATTTGAATATTGTTTCAAGGAGCCRAATAGTAAACTCTAAAGGCTATTTTTTTACAATGGAGACATCAACAATGTTAACAATGGCACCTCTGCTTCAAAGTTCTAATGAAAGCCTTAAATGCTTGTAAAATATTAATAACTACTAAGCCCATTTGTTCACTACTGGAAAAAATAATTTCATTTCCATGTTTTCTCCTCAGATCTTTTAGGTTGGGCTATACTTGAAGAGCTGACCACAGTAAGAACCCCAGACATATAAAAAAGCCTGAGCTGTTATGCTACCTGCCAAAGATAACTGTTAGCTTAAGCAGTAGTACAGTGAAAGCACATCACACCACTTGCTGGGGTCAGACAAATGCACACAATTTAAGAAGAGAGAGAAATCAACCATAACTTAACTAAAATTTTGAGGAGTTGACATTAGTCTCCCGTCTTTTTTCTCTCCAATTGAAAATGCACCCTCAGTCCTACTAATTGGGATGAAAGCAAAATCAAACTGATGTTTTCCTGCTAGGTGAGCAAGTAACAGACCAGTATAGAGCAAGAGGTACCTGAAGAGTTGCTTTACATACTGGCAATTCTGCTTCAGTTTCAGTTACAATTGCTCTGAGGCTACAAAGCGAATAATTCCCCTGGTACAGAAGTAAAAGGGGGTTATGCTTAAACATCATATTAAGCATGAGACCTATCTGTATCCTAAGAGTTTTCTTCTTAGTCATTCAAGAAATGTATCACTGTCTTCAGCAAAGTTGTTACGTGAGGAAGGATTAGAAATCAAGAAAAGACCTTTGTTGCAAAAGGTATTCTCTTTCTGTGTCTGAAGATAATCTGAATGAGTCTGCTGCATGCATCACAGGTAAATCAATTGCTTTAAGTCCATATATTCTTTTCTCTTTCAGCGTAAAGCTGCTTTAATCTCCAGTTCAGCTGGCTGAAAAACAACTGAATTGGCTCTTTTTGAAGACACATTGTAAAAGGTATTTTCTAGAGGCCACCCTTCTGCTGACGCAAAGAAGCTCTTAACACAGTTTCTTCTCTATCATTCTGCCATGCCATGCATTTGTGTATTCAGCGTCTCTTGCTCTCAGACACTGGAAATCATATAGCCAGTAAACTGAGGCCATCTGGCCAATCCAATAATTATACATACAGGGGGAAATACAGGATCTCCCACAGTTTGCAACCCCAGTGCCTGGACTGACAAAGGCAGTACAGAGCTAATCACAGGGTTTGTATAAAAGGAAAAGTGCAGGGCAAAAACTGAGGGAGATCCTTTTTTTGAGGAAGAGAGGAGAGGTGGGACATTACCAGAAAGGCCTAGCTGTTTATTCAGAGAGAGAGGGAGACAGCATGAAGAACTCCTATTAGCCTTGAAGTTTACTGTTGTGTAAAGGTGAGAGGAAAATACGGTTAAGTAAACAGACAAACCAGGGTCCTGATTATCCCAGCCGTTTCAGGAGGAAAAAGATTTGCTGTTATTTAAAAAAAAAAAAAAAAAAAAAAAAAAGGCATAATTTGGGAATCTGTAGAAGGTATGTGACGGGAAGGCAGAGTTTTCTCACGTGAGAGAAGACACCTTGTGAAAAAGACACAGATGCAGGATTGTCAGTGCAAGAAGCCTTAGGAAATCTGAAACACCCTCAAATCTCAGCTACTATCTCTTCATTTTGAGCAGTGGTGAGAGATACTTTACACATGATCTAATTTTTCTGTACTGGATCCAAATATGCCATCATTTCCCTTTAATGTGGATTTATAGGATTTTATTACTTCACTTAAACCTTTTATGTGCTGGAGCCCTTTTGTGGTCAAAGAATCCAGGATCCACTAGTCATTCACATGCTCTTTTCTAAGGAGAATTTACATCATTCCACCAGCRAAACAAAGAATAGCAGAATACATTGCAATGATATTTCCCAGCTTTGGGCTTCAGCCTAAGCTCTGGGCTAAAACAAGAGATTTTCCCCAGTTAGTCTCTCCCTTTCTATTTCTGTAGCTGTTGCTAATGTCATTGTCCTCTATGGGACACATGCATGAGCCAGAGTTGCTATTAATTTCAGCATTTGTCAAATGCCATCCTCCTCCTAAAGTCGCAGATGAAGAGCAAGATACTGCTTATAAACTAAACAGAAAGCACAATCAAGTTGCCACTGAGAAAGCATTGTAATGTAGGAGGAACTGAGAGCAGAAGATAGACGCTGAAGGAAAAGGGTATGCATTATGGTAGCTGGAAGCTGCATTTTCACCAAAGCCCAGTTCCCTCAGTTCAAAACACAACACAGCTGGCTGATCCACTCCAGGACATGGAATACATATCGAATTTGGCTTGGAAATTTTGTGACCTTCCTGGGCAAATCATCTCCATAAGTTTACAAATACCTCAGAGCAAGCAATTAAATTCCCAATATTGTGCTGACACAGATGTGTTCAACTGGTTTGTATGTAATAATGCCCAGCTGCAGTAGTCTTGAGTGCAGTAGAAAGGTGTGCAATAAATGGAGCTGTGGCTGTGCAGTCTCCACTGCAATTTTGGGTTGTTTTTTTTCAAGTTCTATATGTAAGCTTTGCCAATAAACGTGGATTAATTCCTGGTTCCAGTTTGCAGTTATCTGTACTCCTGGTTTCTTTTTACATAGCTCTGTTGCCTTTGACAGCCTCTTGCTTGAATGAAACCAGAACACAGTGCGAAACATGGATAAACTATCTATTTCTGAATGTCCGAGGTCATCAAACAAAACCAAAAAAGGTCTCATAGAGTTTCCATCTGGAAGCATGAATTGGCTGAGCTGGTTGCACAAACCCTGTCAAGCCTTCCCTTAAGTCTCGCCAGGATATTAACTTTGAAATAAAGCCTAGTTTTTCTGAGTTCTGTTTGAAGATTTCTGCTCTATTCAGAATGTCTGTCTTGCCATTATTTTTAAGAAAGAGGTAAAAGCCAAAGAGTGGAATTTGGAAATACATGTGTCATCAGTTCAGTTATATTGTTGTCTATAAGTGAGCCATGCTGGCACATAAAATTAATTTATGGTTGTAATTATATGCATGGGACATTCATAATACCTTTGCTTGATCCCTCTAATAGCTACGGACACTAGAAGTACATCCGTCCCATGTAATCTCAGCTATCGGTGACCCTCTGTAAACCCCATTTCTGCATCCTGCCTTAACATAACAAAGAAGAAAGAGATTTGTAGGGTCATGAGGAACATTTCAGAGAGCTCTCCTTGTAATAAAGGTTTCTAAAAACTCATCCCAAGTTTCTACCTTCAGGGTCATATTCCTGCCATATAAAAATTCTACCACCAGGTTGTAAACCACTAGAAATTAGGAAATTCACTCAGACCCAATATCAACAGTGCTCAACCCTCACTGGCAGTACTATCATACAACAGGAATCACCAAATGGCTTGATCCAATGCCCACCTAAGTGAACAGGAAACTTTCTGTGGGTTTGAGGGCGAGCTGGTTGGGAAAAGGAAGAGATGCCCAACAGTGATTTAGATATTAACGTGGCTAGGTAAATTTTCAAACTTCAAGTCATAAGACTTCTTGTTTTTGTAGAGAGAACATGTGGTTTAGTGACTAAACAGCATTATTTCTTTTTATTCCTAATAGCATCAAAACACTTGTTGGATGAGGATGAAACACACACGCGCACACACACAAGTGAAACATGTCACAACATTTATGTTAAAATCTTGAGGTGCATACACTAGCCAGTTCTTTGAAAATACTGATTTTTAGAATTTTTTTTCCTGATTGGTTTTCTACTGTTCTTTGGGAGGTGAGGTCTTATATGGCTCATGTTTTGCACTATGATTCATCACTTTGAAACATTGATCATGTCTGGATTGTTGAAAAGCATGATGTTTAAAAAGAAAAAAGTTTTGCCTGAAAATTTCAAACTGGGTGTTCTCTGCCCACATATTCATGGATACATTTCTTTATACACAGTGCTAAAAAAATATTCAACCAATCCTTCACTCAACCAAGCTCATCTCAGTTAGTGGAAGTGAAACAACATACTCCTGACCTAGCTTTTGTTCATTGCAAGGATACTATGTAATGGCTGAATTCAGTTTAAAACATCAATTAGAAAAAGATATAACAAGACATTATCAAAGTTACTAAGAAACACAAAATATATCTGACTGATTTTTGATATGTACGCTAAAAACATGACAGGAAAGCACTCACTTGAAAAAGTATTAGTGACTGGTGAGCAGGGTGGGGCAACAGGGACTACATACTTACATGATTGYCAAGAGTTTGTCACGAGGTGCCATCACCTTCCTAGCAGCTGCTGCTAGTGACCCTTGGCTCCAGTGCAGCAGCAATCCCTGGATGAAGAGGCTGAATTGTCTGTGCTCCTTTGTTTCCAGCTGCTTCTACAGGCCCCCAGGCTTTTTCTGCAAGCAGTCGAATACCTATATTAGCAGCTGGAAAAAAGGAGAGCCAAAGATGTTCGACATACACCACAAGCAAGTAGACCATCAGTGGTTCATTCATGAACCACAGTGTGGGAACCTCTGAGAATACATATAAAAAACATATGCAATTCGTGGATGGAAACAGACCAGTCCAACTAGAGAAGCTGGAGCAATGCAGCTGCATGATAGCTTCGTGTGTGAAAAGTGAGCACGTGTGGGTCACTGCTAATGGGAGAGTTAAATCCCTATTAGTCCCTCTGGTAAACTCATGCTGATAGTTTTGGGGTCAATACAACATAATTAAGTGCATTAAAATGAAAATGTAGCCCATTCCTTAGCAAAGGAACTATTTGTATGGGACCAGAACAAAACAGGTCTGCACTGCTAAACGTTCAGAGCATTTAGCCTAACTCTGTATCCGTAGAAGCCATTGAACCAAGTGAACATTTAGAATTTGCCCAAGTCATGCAGCCTACGCAGTGAAAGCTATAGAAAACAATGCTTTTCAGACCTCTGTGTTATGGATAACAGACACAGGCTGCATGGTAGGAGGACAAAGTTTTATGCTTCACCTGCCCAGTTTTGTGGCTATTTTGATGTTTCTCCCCTCTTAGCAGAGTATCTGACCCAAATGACCCTCTGGAGGACTACTTGAGCCTGACCTGCATCCAGACCCCAGCTAGACTTTTTCTGTATTCTAGGTCTATGCTTCTGCTGCCAGGCTGCCTTACTCATTGGAATAAGGAGGCCTCTTGGAAGAGTGCTAATATGCTTGTGCATTGTTACTTCATTAGGTTATTCCTCCTTTTCTTTCAGATTACAATGTCTTTCCAAATTCTAAGAGTTCAAAGTAAATACTGTTTATGAGATCTTAGACTGGGATTCATGGCACCTATTTTCAGTTGTAAAAGTGGAGCAGGTTGTCTAAGCTGGCCATCCAGACTCCTCCTTCAGGGAGGGACAAGGCCCTCCAAAAGGCAACTCACTCCAGCCAAAAATCAATGCCTAAAATAAATGGGATGAATCACCACCCAGAAGCTTCTGTTTTTCTCTGCTGATAGTAGAGGAAGCTTGGGCAACTGGTTTAGACTACAAACCTAATTCTGTCTAAAGTTAGTTGAGATGCATAAAAACACTTTACCATATTCTAAACTGTTCATTATGCAGATCTTGAAACTTTGGAAAAAGACTCACAGGTAACTTTGAAAAGCCTCTGAATGAGGTGAAGAACTGCACCCTCAATAATTACAATAGAAAGCAACCTACTGTTAGAAATTATTCAAGAGACAAACAACAAACAGACCAGCCAAAAGGAAGTAGAACGTGGCAGGTAACAGAATTTTTACCACAGCATGTTGTGGATGATAAAACTTTACATGGGCCCAATGGGACACCGAAAAAGTTCAAGGCAGAGAGATCCATGGAAGGTTACCTATATTCCACACACYGTCAGGAAGCCACATGTTGTGACAGGCTAGGAGATTGTTCTAGGGATGCTTTGGTGAATTTATATGCCTTGCCCTACACATTTGCTTTTGGAGTGACAGTATAAGAGTTAGATGACATTGGTCTGACTGAGTATGCCTGCTCAGACCACAAATTCTCACTCACCTACCAGACCTATTACCTTGATTCACAGATTTACTGGCTAGGAATTATCACATTTGAAGAGCAGTCATGTAAGCTAAAATTAAAATGCTTGCCAATTAACATTAGCTATCAATAAAGTTTCATCTCTAGTAATTATTTAGGCTGAAGTTCTTTCTGAAACTATATCCATAAAAATGGCRACAATAATTGGCTACTTTTATTGACTGTACATACTCTTTTGAAGCTCTGTATACGCCTATTTATACTTAGAAGATCATAAAATATGCTCAGCTGAACATTTCTTTATACTCAGTCTTCTTCTCATTATCATCCATTCTTTTTTTTTTTTTTTTAAATGAAGTTTGAATGCACTACTTAGCCTCATCCTACTACTTTTGTTGTCCAACCTACTAAAAAGCCACATGAAACAAGGAAAATCTTAAAGCTTTTATGTGGTCACCACCACCTAAGCCAAACCATCTTTTTGGTATCTTTGGACTCTGAGCATCTGGGTTTTAGTTTAACATCCTGTAAAGGAGAGAGGTAATATCACAGGGTGCAGACAAGAAAAATAAGAGCAAAACAACTGCTTTAAACGTAAAAATTCTGAATCAAAATTTTCAGACTGTAATGACCGTACTAAATGATTGGGTTAGTTTTCAGTAGAAGTTGTGGRATGTTGCAACAGTTGTGAGCTGTACTACTGGGGCTTGTGGGACATTTCATTTTTTCTCTTTAGACTGAGAATTCATCACAAATATGCTCACAAAGACTTTAAGTAGCTGTGAGTATCGGGGTTCCCACCAGTTTGGAGTAGGAAGATATTCTGTCCCTCACTTCACACTGTGTACTGCAACAACACAGTACCATGCCTGTTAAATCACGGACATCAAGTTACTCTCAGGTAACTTGATACACCTCCAAATGAAACCAGAAACAGCAGAAACAGAAAGGGGGGAAAAAATGGTTACAGATCATGACTGGATATGATTTTTGTGTGAAGAGGAACACATCTGAACAGTTCAGGGGAGGTAAATTTTTTGTTTGTTTACTTGCTCCTGTAATACTGGATCAAGGGGACATCTGACAAAATCAAAAGGCAAGTCATTTCAAGCTGTTGAAAGTAAGAAATACGTAAAAACAAGCATTTTTTTAATAATAATCCCTTATATATTACCAACCTGTTACCACAGGACTAACTGAAGGAGGAAGCCATTATAGGACTCACAGAAAGGTTAAACATTATGTGAATTGTACAAATACCCTCTCCTGCATAAAACATGATTAAATTTTGGGACCTCATTCCTCAGTGAATAAGCAACCACCAAGAAATAGGGTTAGGAAGCAATTTCACTTTGGGCATATTTTACCATGATTCTTTATTTCATGGTCTTCTTGTAGATTCTTCTCAAGGTTTTGCTCGTGGACAGTGCTGGAGGTAAGATACTGGATTAAGTGAATTTTGAATGGGATTGTGCCAAAAATCTTTACAAATTGCTCAGCTTCTTATCAACTATGAACCCTGTTTAACACCTGTAAAGACTGTTAAAAATGTCATGGCAGTCTTCCAAACACACCTGAATTTGATCCAAAGGGAAAAAAAATCCCACTGAAGTAAATGGAAGAACCCATGTGAGAAGCGTTAAAAAATGAATGGAGAACTTTTTCACTTCCTTTTATATATCATTTCCTACCTGTATTAGAAATTATCTAACTAGACTATATCATTAGTGTGATTAATTTGATCTTTAAGAAGTATTGCTGCACAACAGAAGCTCTTAAATTTAACTAATCAGCAAGACTAGACAGCATTTTGCAATTGTACTCAGTATTAAACTAGAATAGGTCTAAATTAAGGATAGGGAGAAACATATCCAACGGAACATAAGATAAACTAAACTAAGTACAAGAAGCAGTACATTCAAAGCAACACAGAGCTGAATGATGGCTAATCCACCTTCTTTAAGGGGATCAAGAGGCCTGTGATGGTATTCTGCATCCAGTTTTAAACAATACGTTTTTGAAAAGATGTAGATTACCTGGGAGAATWCAGAGGAGAATAGAATAAGGAGTATAAAAAAAATAGTTGCATAGAAGCTTGAGGACTTTGTTTTCTTTAGAAGAAAGAAGACCAAGAAGGACATTATTATAGCCCTCTGATATATAAAAGACTGTAAATACTATCATGAAAAATTGCTTTTCATGCAAACAGAAGAAACATCRAGAAGAAATCTTGCTGTGACTACAGAAAACTTTTTGGTTGGATATTAAGGAAAATGTTCTAATCAAAAGGCACTGAAACACTGGAACAGGCTACTTCGCTATGCTGTGGTATCTCCTGGATAACTTGGAGAACAGTTCAGAAAAATATCTGTCAAATATGTGCAAGGATACCTGATTCTGCTTCGGAACAGTTCTGGGTCACTGAATCACAGAATCATAGAATGGTTCAGGTTGAAATGGACCTTAGAGATCATCTAGTTCCAACCCCCCTGCCATGGGCAGGGACGTCTTCCACTAGACCAGGTTGCTCAAAGCTCCATCCAACCCAGCCTTGAACACTTCCCGGGATGGCGCATCCACAACTTCTCTGGGCAACCTGTTCCTGTGCCTCACAACCCTCACAGTAAAGAATTTCTTCCTAATATCTAATCTAAATCTACCCTCTTTAAGATAAGAAGATGTCTCATTGTTCCCTATAGCCCTCCATTTTTATCATTTTGTGGTACACTCCTGAGCAGATGAATCCCAAGGGAAGATTCCTTGTGCTTAGTGGGAAATCCCAATGGGCTATGCCAAGGAGCACAACAGAGAATTTAGGACATGGAAAGCTCAAGTACTTGTAGATACACTGGAAAAACTGTAACATACCACACAAGCAGCTTTTGTAATTCCCAAACCTGGTATGTATTCATCATTCAAAACTAACATGACACAGATGCCAAAACCTACATTGTTTTCTGTGCTGATTTATATTGTGGTTAAAATAGAGAAAGAGCCTACATTTTCATACAGAATATTGAATTCATATACAAAAACTCATTTTTTTGTCTTTTGAGTTAGTGAAAAGAGAGGTCTTTGGGGATGTTTTAAGAATGTAATCCAGCCACCTTTAGGACTGACAGTAACTGGCATTCAGCACTCTTAGCTGAGAAACAAAGAACTGAAAAGACCTGAAAGATGAAGACTCAGTGGCAGAGGCTGGGTCATTATCATAGGCAAATGTCAGTGTTTAGGACTATGTTTCTGTTTCCTTTCAAAATACTAAGATTTAAGTAATTTTCTGATTCCCATCAGTTTTTAGTCAATATAGCTCTCAATTCTGGCACTTTTTCTAATACATGTAAATTTAAATTACTTTAAAATCAGCTGCATCTGCATTTCTTTTAACAAATACGCTAAACCTTACTGAGTTAAGCAAGAAGTTCTGCTGTTTCATGATACTGTGTAAGAAAGGACTGGTGAAAATAAAATTATTTATCTCACTCACCTTTCATTAGTAATTTTCAGTTTCTTCCAATGGTAACAGGGAAGATCACTTCCCTTGGACTATTAAAGATATAATAGTGAGCTGAGTTCTTTCCATGTTAGCCTTATTAGAATTAATTATTACTATTATGATAATGATTTTTCAATAAGTGTCACGATGCTGTCAGGTACGACATAAAAATAAGAGAAGCCACTGTTCATCTGACAGAGCAAACAGTTTGTTTGTTCTATGAGAGCTTCTGCTCTATTACTTTTGGGGTGTTTGGTTTCTTGTCAGCCTGACTATGGCACTTCAGGTAAGATTTGGACTGGGAGCAGCTTTACAAACCACTATGGGAAATGATCTACACAAAGGTGATAGCATCAATGACATATTGCAGACACCAAAAGTCACAGAGTCTGGCAACAATTTCAGGGTAGCAGGAACAAAGACAATTACAGAAAGTCATATAGGCAGGTAAATAGAAAGGGTCAGACAGAAGTGTGGAAGGTGTATGCAAAGGTATATTTCTACACCAAGTTGAAAACTGTTGCAAAAAAATAAGAATAGAATATTTCATTCGGAAGGGACCTAGAACGATCATCTAGTCCAACTGCCTGACCAATTCAGCGCTAACCAAAAGTTAAAGCATGTTATTAAGGGCATTGTCCAAATGCCTCTTAAACACTGACAGGCTCAGGGGATCAACCACCTCCCTAGGAAGCCTGTTCCAGTGTTTGACCACCCTATTTCCAGTGAAACTGCTTTGTTTGCCAGTATCAGTACTTATTTGCCAGTGTTGTTAGTGTGCCAGTACTTCAGAGGCTGTGACTTCAGTTCTCCTTGACACATTTCATCAACTTTCCAATTCACTCATTATATATATATATATACCATTAATAAATGGTCTATAAATAAATTAGTACATGCAGCATGTTTAAACTTTAACTTAGAGGAAGAATTTAAAAATGCAACAAAACTTTCAGTTTTGATATTTGACTGAAATCTTGAGACTTCATACATCCTTCAACCTCCCTTCTCTAGCCACGTTAGTGTTGGGACCTTGAGRGTTGGCAAACCTGAATGGACACTGGGGAATACAGTGGTCATGAGGCTTTGTAGCACACAATCAAGTCTTTAAGCTTCCTGTTTCAATCTGCAGGCAGGTCAGGGGTAACTTATATCATGCTTTTGCACTAAAATATCTGTTTTAGGAAGCTAGTAAGTGCATACCCCTTTTCTATACAGACTTAAAGACAATAGAACTAAGAGGTGGCTGTGCCTTGTAATACTGTAGTTTTGACATGGTGGCTGTAGGAGGAAGGAATCTAATTGAAAAAAATTATTATTATCTYCAAAGGTGATGCAAATGAATGAATTAATTTGTAATGGTTCTCCAGGGTTGCTCTGAATTCCTTCATTTCTCTGTTCTGCTGATATGGTAAGGGCATTCAACTCTTTTCAAGTCAGCGGGCGAGGAAGGCACTCAGGTCTTGATCTTGCAAAAGCTAAGTTATAAAAGTATGCATGTTTTTGGAATCCCAGGAATGTGCAAAGATTTAGAATTTATACTTCTAGGATTACATTTTTTAACCCAATTAAATCTGACTGTGCCAGATGCAGTAGCTGAAATTATAGATTTGGAACAGTTATTTTGAGGATGTTCCAAAGTATATGTAAATCAAGCACCATGATTATTTTTAAATGAACCAAGAAGCACTTTGTTTTGTTTAACAAAATTTTTTTAATACCCCAAATTCTTGTATGTTTGCCTGTGCATTTAGCTAGGGTCTGGATTACATCTACATTGCACAATAAAGCACCCAGGAAGGACCAAAAGTGTAGAGAGAYTGTGAGGCATCACTGCTGTTTCCCAACTACAGGGTAAGTGAGAAAGGCAGTATGAATTGTACAGCATGTTCAGATGTGTAGTGGAAGCTCATCCAGACTATTCAAACTTCTGGAGACTTGAGGATGAAAATATCTTTTGAACAACTCTCCTTCTGGAAGATCTATCATGCTTCACTAGGCTCAGTACTGATACAYAAACTGAGCACACTAATCCACTAATCCCGTGAAAGTCAGAAGGCCAAAATAAAAGTGGATGTGTTAAGATTATTTTGGTACTTACAGTTTTTGATAAAACTGGGTTATCCTATCACTGTGGCAACCACTATCCTGACAGAAACAGAAGTTATGCTCTGTCACTAACGTAATTTCATTGGGAAGATAAGCTCTGTTCARAGCCTTCAGGAAGACTGTGTGAGTCTTGGAAACACAACATGGCCCTATCTATGTTATCCCCAGCTTTGTAATAGCAGAGAACATGTTGAAAAATACCAAAATGCATTTTAAAGAAACTGCAAATGAGTTCCCTTTCTATCAGCTTAAGTAATATTTTCATTGCAGTTCAAGGCAGGAGATGGCTCACTGCAAAGCAAAGTCATGAGCAAATTCCTCAGCTGAGTTTGCCAAAAGTTTGCACTCCCCTTTGAGTAGTAAAATACAAAATTCCAGTGGTAAGTGAATTAGTCAGGTATAAAAGCTATCTCTCCCAATAACTCAATCCTTCTATGTCATTGTGGGAGAAACAGCAAGGGTGGAAAGTCAAGTAGAAACAGTATCATCAGACTTTGCAAGAACTTGTTCACTGAACTGGTCACTTGAACATGGATGGATAGGACACCAGAACTCCCAAGAGGTCCCCCAAGGAAGCTAAGGATTTACTATGACACCATTAGTTTCCTTCTGCACCATTTTAATTTCCAGCTAATAGTGCTATGAAATGGGTCTTCACAGCTAACAGGAGCTGTTCTCAGACTGATACACCTGTCACCATGCATCTGTGTTTGTCCCAGATCCAAAACACTGAAGGCACCATATCTCCCCATGCCTTCTCCACAGACTTRTTTCTGTACACACTCCTGAAAACAATTAAAAAAACAAACAAACAAAAAACCCCAAAACAAAACAAAACAAACCACGAAAATCACCCAGGAAAGGAGAAGTAAATTTCCTCCTTTCCTAAAGCCAGTATTACTACAGTGACCCTGGAGATGGAGACCCTAGGACATCAAATGGTAATTTTTTTTTTTTAACTGGAGAGAAAACAAACAAACAAAATAAAGGGCAGCTGCCATCCAGCTGCCTTAAAGAACTGCCCAGAGTTTGCACAAATGGGAATGCTTTGAAGGGAAGACTTCCTTATGAATTTATTTAGCTTTTACAGAGAGTGTCCTTGCTCTTCTTTTTCCAAACTCTCTGAGGTAGATCATAGTGGAAAAGACAAATGATGATTCTATCCATGTCATGAGTTTTTCCATCAGTTCTGAGACTAGAAATTAGGCAGACCTAGTTCCTAAAACTCTTGACTTTCTCTACAGGACACTGTATCCAACAACTCCTTTAATCAAAGCTCTAGGTATTTGTTCCCAAATGGAAAGAACCTGACATAAGTTAACAGATAAGGCTGTCCACGAGAGCTGTAGAAACTGAGAAGACAAAGGGCAATGACTGACTACTCTGGTTGTAGCTGCAACTTGCAAAAAAGTATTTAACAGAATAGCAGAATCGTTGAGGTTGGAAGGGAYCTCTCAAAATCATCAGAGCTCCTCAGAGCTTACATCATAGAAAACTCAACAAAAGCACTTACGGAGTCACAATTCCAGAAGATCCCTTATGGTCACCCATCCAATACAGACATATGCAGGTGGAAATTTTCACAGGAGGTAGCCAAAAGTACAGTCCTTCAAAAAGATAGTAGATATTACAGGAAACAGCTGACTCTGCCAACTCTACCTAGTAAGTCATGCCTCTTTCAGTAGAGACTCACATGCAGCAGAAGATCCATGAAACCTTCAAGGTTTTAAATCAACACCTGCAGCTACAAAAATCATAGAATCATAGAATGGTTTCTGTTGGAAGGGACTTTTAAAGGTCATCTAGTTCAAATCCCCTGCAATGAGCAGGGACATCTTCAACTAGATCAGGTTGCTCAGAGCCCCRTCCAACCTGACCTTGAATGTTTCCAGGGATGGGGCATCTACCACCTCTCTGGGCGACATTTTCCAGTGTTTCACCACCCACATCATAAAAAATTTCTTCCTTATATCTAGTCTGAATCTACCCTCTTTCAGTTTAAAACCATTCCCCCTTGTCCTATCACTACAGGCCCTACTAAAAAGTCTGTCCCCATCTTTCTTATAAGCCCCCTTTGAATACTGAAAGGCTGCAGTAAGATCACCCCAGAGCCTTCTCTTCCCCAGGTTGAATAACCCCAACTCTTAGAGAGAGGTAGATCCATCCCCCTGATCATTTTTGTGGCCCTCTCTGGACCCGTCCCAACAAGTCCATGTCTTTCCTGTGCTGAGGGCTCCAGAGCTGGACGCAGTACTGCAGGTGGGGTCTCACCAGAGCAGAGTAGAGGGGCAGAATACCTTCCCTCGACCTGCTGGCCACGCTKCTTTTGATGCAGCCCAGGATACGGTTGGCCTTCTGGGCTACGAGCACACATTGTCAGCTCATGTCCAGCTTTTCATCCAYCAGTACCCCCAAGTCCTTCTTGGCAGGGCTGCTCTTAATCTCTTCTTTCCCCAGCTTGTATTGATACCAGGGGCTGCACCAACCCAGCTGCAGGATACTGCACTTGGCCTAGCTGAACCTCATGAGGTTCAGACGGGCCCACTTCTTGAGTTTATCCAGGCCCTTCCGGATGGCATCCTGTCCTTCAGGTGTGTCAACCTCACCCCCCAGCTTGGTGTCATCTGCAAACTTGCTGAGGGTGCACTCGATCCCACTGTCTATGTCATGGATGAAGATATTAAACAGTACTGGTCCCAGTACGGACCCCTGAGGGACACCGCTCATCACTGATCTCCATCTGGACATTGAGCCATTGACCACTATCCTCTGGATGCGACCATCCAACCAACTCCTCATCCACCGAACAGTGCATCCATCAAATCCATATCGCTCCAGTTTAGAGAGAAAGCTACACAAGGAAGTTATACCTTGTCCCCTACAGGGAAGTTTTTGCATAATGTTCCAAAACCAGCATTTCTGGGATTGATAGAGCTCAACCCAAACTGMAAATACCATCTGTGAACAGTGCTGAACAGGCATATCTTCACAATGATTTCCACCCAACATACACTCATTCTGGTAYAGGGGCAGAGGTTCTTGATTTATAGCAGCTCTTGAATTATGGCAGAACTGGCAGTTAGGAATGGGGCTGGACTCATAGGCTTGTTACCTCATGCACTGATTTTGGCAACCAACCAAAGATTCAAGGAGAGGGAAACAGACCTTGGACCTCACCTCTGGACCTTGCGGTTGTTGTCTAGGACCCTCGTTCTCATGTGGCAGCCTTCCAGGTTCATGCCCATCACTAAGAAGAGAAAAGGAAGGCAGTTTGCTCTAGAACCAGTTTCATCCCCAGCCTGCTTTAATACCAGGGAAGCTGATGTATCTGATGAACAAAATGACAACAATAAATAACTCCTCTGAATGACTGATAAACCTCTGAATTGATTGTGGTGTCCATTTTTTTTTTGAAGCTGACTACAGAAAGAAGTGAAATGTCAAGTCCACAATCCAGCTGGGAGAGTAGGCAACACTTAAGACATTCCAGCATAATGGAGACAAAAATGTATAAAGTCCAATTTCTTACTGAATTTACTGAGATTTTTGCTGTCAGTGGGATGGTGGGATTCAGAACTAAGTTCTCTAGTATTTCAGGAGTAAGCCAGAAAACTGAGACAAAATGTCCATTTTTTCATTGGAGCTTGAAATATGCAAAGACATTGAACTTTATTTAGATGCCTGAGAGACTAGATTTCTGATATTCAGTGGCATTCTGAATGACCACAAAAAATGTTCCTTTCATCCAGTAATAGACATTCATGCCATCTTTATGAACCAGAGATTGTCATATCCATATCAGAACATGGACTGTGTGCCTAAAACTTAATTGAAATGTTTTGCAGGCACCTCACTGGAGATGAGCCAGTAAAGGAAATAATTTCGTCTCTCAACCAAAGATCCCTTTCTTAAGTTTTAGTCAATACCAACCTAGAACGTGGGTGGTAATGTGTGGTTCTAAATCTCAGTAGCGAGTTATGTGCAAAGGTAAAGAAAACATTGAAAGAAGGCTGAAAAACACAGCAATTCACTATTGTATTTTATCACTGGATCATATTGTACTTAAATGTGCATAAAATGTTTCAAATTATGAAGTTTAAAAAAATACTGCAGGAGTACGGTTTGTTTGGCTTGATTTTTTTTTTTTTTTTTTTTTCATAATAAGCTCGGTATAAGTGCCACTTTCTAATTTTGCAGCAATTTACCCACTGACCTCTCTCCATGCTTTCTTCCATGCTGCCTGGAATACCCTTGAGAGAAACACTTCCTTTTCTGCAAAATTTACCTGTGCTCTAAAGACTGAAAAAAGCACAGCTGCATGGTATGTGCTTATTTATATGCATTACTACAGGAAGAGTAGGAGACAGCTTTAAGTAACTCAAGGATCCAGTTTTACTGATAGCTGACTACTGGTTAGTGTTATTCTCTCTTTTTCTTCTTCTTTGCTAATGGAGGCTGTGTTCTGTCCAGTGCCATGCCTCTATTCAGCTAAATTAATTTAAATTGGCCTGAATGTGATAAAGAGGAAATTGCTGTGATCTTAACAAAATCAGCTTCTATATCTATTTGTTAAAGTAAGCTGCAAGCCAAGTTTAACATTCATCTTGACTTTTGGTGTCACTACATTTTAAATATCTTGCTGTACAGATCTAGCCTTTATAACACCTTACACATTGTCAGGGACTTTTTTATTGTCACACAGAGGGTAACAACAACTGGAGAAAAATAAACATGTCTCCTTGATAGAAGGGGCTATCTCTGGCAATTTCACGTGACAGCCTTTGAAAAAAAAGCTAGTCATTTTTCACGTCAAGACACAGTGGAAAACTCATCTGAAATACTGCGTGCCGTTCTCATCCCTCATGTTTGATACAGATGAACTGAAGTCAAAAGAGCTTCAGTGAAGAGCTAACAGGAGGATCCAAAAAGGAACATGGGAAATGGAAGGAGTTTTATTTTGCTAAGTTTGAAAGGAGATTTTGCTCTCTGCAAACACACAGATGGATAGACATCAGTGGTGGAGAAAAGGTATTTAAACTGAAAGACAACTTTTGCCCTATTTATATGATAACAAACCAAAAGAACCAGCTGGTAATAACCAGTAGCGAATGACTGAATCTAAACATCCCTCTTTAAAAGAGCTTTTGGAAGAGCCTTTCAGAAAAAAGAATCAGGCAAAAAATGCAATTAATTTCCAGGTAGGGTTTGATTACRTGCTGTTTTCTGTCTTTCCCTACCATAGCTAGGGAACTAGATTTCATGACCCTTTCCTGCAGTGTCTTCCTAAACAACATAGTCACGATCCCACCATTTAAAACCTTGGAATAGATTTAACATTTTTGGATGGGTTCAAATATTGATTTGATGTTACAAGTTGGAACTTGGGAAAAATTTCTTTCATATTTTAATTCACAGTATCTCTCTGTTATTTTAAGTATCAGGAGATATTCTTTCTTCTGCTCTACCATGATAATTCTCACCTCTCCATATGTGTTAATCATGTACAGGAAATTATACACAGGATTCTCTGTCTTCATATAAAGCCAAATAAAAAGTACAGAAAGAGATCAGGTGGCTATTGAGACAAGTCCAGCAATGTGACAAGTCTTCTCTAAAGACCATTTCCATCTTCCAAGGATGGAATCAATCCCATAAGCTCATACAAAACTCTTCAACTCAAATTGGATCTCTGGCCCACACTAGTCTCTCCATTGAGTTTCCAAGTCAAATGATCAATTAAAATCCTATATCTTCGGTTTTAAAATGAATGCTTCACATCCAGCTACCAGTGAAAATACAGATCCTAGCAGAAACTTGTACCTGTCTCTCTGTGTTTTATTCTCACAAACATATGTTGCCWGTTCCCAGTAGTACTACGCTTGTATAACAAAATTCTCTTCAGAGAGYGTGTTTTGGCCATGACTAGTTCACCTATGACTGATAGACACAGGTATTACACAAATTACCTGGTGCTGCTCTTGTGTAACTGAGAGCTTGTGTACCATTGTGACCTGAATTGCAACAGTGGAATCAAGGTAAAAATGAGATCCTGAAAATTAGTTTAGCTTTAGTGCTTTTCTTCACTAGATACAGTTTTCAAAAGCATGTCCCTTGATTGTCTAGAATAGTCTTCTAGTTGCAGATTTTAAACATTACAAGAAACTATTATGATCAGGTACTCTGACATTTGTGTAGCACAAAACACAGAACTTCACTTACTAATTCCTGTCCTAAGACCTTAATTTGTGATGGMGCTAGAGCATTTGTTCCAGGGAGAACTCCTATCTCAGTTCCAAGAGTCAGGAATTCAGAATATCACAGTTAGTTGCCCTCACAGTGAAAATAAGACCCAACCACTGCATTTTGCCCTGCCCATATTAGTGTTTACTTTGTGAAGACTTGCTTTGCTTCTGAAACTCCTTTGTGAGTTGTGCTGTCTGCAAAGAGCTGTAGAGCAGTAACTTCATTTCTTTCACATAGCACCACTCACATTTTTCTATTTTACTAATAAGGACTGTAAGAAAAGTAAATTAGAATAAATTAATTTAGAGAGTACACTTCATTTGGGAAGAGATGGACAAGATGACAGTTTGTTTCGGTTTTTCACCTGCATGAATTTTATTACCTCCTTGTATTTAGGTCTAAAACTAAATGGAACGTGCCCTCAGACACCTTTGGTGAGTTACTGGATACATTACAATATCTCCGAGTCTTTGGCCATTTCCCAGAAAATCTAGAGGTTGTAGGAGGTGAAATAGGGTAAATTAGCATGGCTTCTGCATGATGTTGATGACCAGTCCAGTGGAGCAATGAGGAAGCAGAGGTTCACAACTACTGGCAAGCTAACTGGAAAGGACACTCAAACACTTCTGCACACCATTATCTCAAAATATACTCCTGTGKGATATGCTTTTTCTCACATCATTAAGCATCAGAGAGCGATTGGGAGGAAAATGCACATGTGCAACGTGAGAAAAAAATTTGTTTAGTACATAGAAACTGACCTCCAAGAGAAAAAAAAAATAGTGACAGGGCCAGCCAAGCATGTGCAGAAATGTTCACAGAACAAGCTGTGAAGTTAGGCAAAGACATCCCTCCTGGGCAATTCAAAAAAGACATTCCTCTTGGGAACCTCTATAATAGCAATCTGGAATCTGCCAGATCCATGGACTACAGTATCTAGACTTCAGCAGTGAAAATACCTGATACATCAAGAAAAAAGGGATCTTATCCCCYTTCCCTGAACGCCTCCTCTAGGTTATTTAGATGATTGGATGTTTTTTGTAACAGTTAAAAAGAAAAATCTCTGACCCCTGTGGAATCTGTTAGTTCCCTGCAGCACAAAATGTAGGCTTTATTTTACAAAACTGAGGGCACTTACGTGGGGGATCACAAGCCAAGTGGAATTCATTTGCAGAAACAGGATTCAAAAGTGGGCGYTAGTCCAGAAGAAGGAAGAGTTCCCAATGGGAACATTTGCAACCTGATGCTTTTGCACATAAGAAAAATTAACTCAGCTACCAGTAAATCCACTACCAGTTCTCAGCTTTGTTGAGGAGAAAAAAATATCTTCCTCTCCAGACACTTCCCCTAGAGATCCAAGAAAAGCATGCGGGAAATGCACAGAAACACCAACACGCCTCATCAACACCATTCCCTCAAACCTCAGCTCTCACRCTAACGTGAATGATTGCAAAGCACTTTGAAGGTTTTTATACAGATTACTGACCTCGGGGTTATGCATAGGATACGCAACTCTGAAAAACGTGCCACAAATTACCTGATGATTTATTTGCTGCTGCTCCTGCCAGGACTGTCACTCTGTTAAAACAATGGACAGCTCAATGCAGAGAAATCACCTAAGGATACCATTAGCCGCTATTTTATTTACCTAACTCAGGAGTAGAAACTAGTAGGRCTTTTGTTATACTGGGCTGTACAAGGGAACTTAAGGTGGACTGGCACCTTACTGTTGATCACACAGGTCACATTCACGTCCCCAACTGACAAAGTCAAAACAACCTGGTATGGCATGTACGATGAGTGTAAGATGCAAGATGTGCACTGACAAAGCCAGAAAGACAAATCTTTTCYATATCTTTCCCAAATCTGGACAAATGAGGATGCCTAGCACTGCTTTTGCCTGTGACTAAGCTGAGCTGATTTAATCAAGTGGAGGAAATGCTACTCACACCAGAGATGCTGTGGGCAGTGTATTCAGTCCTTTGGCTGCCATGAATATCAAACTCAGCAAAAATATTTGATGAAAAATCATTAACTCTGAAGAGTGAGGGAGAATAGCTAACACAGTCACAGCTGAACAAAGATGCAGAGTCTACTAACTGGGAAAAATTTGCAAGTATAGACTCTCAACAAGATTGAGTAGTTGAAGTGATGCAGTGAAATATGTACATACAAGCCAATTGAACAAACTCTTCAGAATAATATATTCACATACCAAATAAAACAGTCCTTCCAGCATAGTCAGCTTATATGATATAAACTGACCTTTTGGGTATTTTTCTAATTACAAGACGGAGGAAAAAAATGGAGGATTTATTTCATTTTAAATAATGGCAATCTCCTAGCACTTCACTGATGTCAAAGAAATGGAAGGTTAAGTTGCCCCTGTTAGAAGAAAAAAATTACAGTTATTGGTATAGTTACATCTAGAATCACCACTCAAGGTCAGTTTTAAAGACAATCTACAAAGTAGAAACTTTATAAAAATACATCTTATATTTAAAAAGAATTAAAAAAGGAAGAGGGAGTTCTACCTGTTATTTACATGAGGAAATCTACTGAATTTTCCCTGGAAGACTATGGATAGCTGGAGAACAGGTGGGATTATCACCACAGTAGCATATAAGTAAAACCCAATTAATAGAGAGGGGAAGTGGTTTGTTATTTGGACTGTTTAATGCTTTGAGTTATTTTTATTAACACCTACTTAACTCAAACACTGAGAGACACCTGGGAGAAATATCTAATCCATTTTGCATTTCAATGGAGGACTGAGAAAGTTCATAATACACATATGGGATTTCCAAACAGCCTTTTAGGGAAAACAGGAGAGATCAGATTTAATATAGCTGATACTTTTCAAAGGAAAAGCATCCATGATTACAACACCCTAAAGAAGTATAAAAGACCTCCCAGCTTCTTTTTCCTTTTTTTCATTACTTTGGCAGGAGTATTTATAATGCAGGAGGAGCCAATGTTCTCTGATATTATCTCACAGGATAAGGACAGATCAGACTGCTACAGCACCACATCTACACACCAACAACTTCAGTACTTCATTTTGCCATGACAAGACTTACGTTTCATACAAGTGGAAGAGCTCACCCTAACTAACCCAGTAGCTGGATGTTGTCAACCAGTTAGATTTCCCCTAATAGTTTCTAAACTGGCATGAGCATTTTGGTTGTAGGTTCAGAGTCACACTAGACAATCATTTCTGCAAGGCCAGGGTCAGGAGATGGCTGACAGCAGAGAGAAAAGAGGGGAGAAAAGGATACTGAAAAGATAGTTAAAGACTCATGGTTGGCATTGGAGGAGAAAAATCTTTTAATAGGTTAACATTAAACTTGGCAAAAATGGTTACAAAATAGACAACAGTTTAAATAATACAATGGAAATACTTAGCAATACTAAAAAACAGTGGGCTAACAATTAAATCCAGAAAAAAAGTGGAACAAACGTAACTAAAACAGCATTCAATACCTACACTAACAAATGCCACTTCAGAAACACATTGTCTCTCGAAGGCAGAGTTTCAGATATGAGACTAAACCAAGTGTCATATCCAGTCTAATATTTAGTGTCAACACAAAAATAGGCACAGGTTAGAAAGTAAAATCTGAAGTGTATCTCTTTGTGGGGTAGACAGATACTGACAATTAAGTAGTAGGTGACATGTTTCTAATGGCATTATTGTTAATAAGTATTCCTTCACTTTGGCTGTGAGTATCTGGTAGAAATGGCTGGGTTTCTAACACATGCACACAAGACACTAAATAAAATAACCTCCCAAGTTATTAGGATTGTTTCTCCAAATCACAGATCAAGATAGCATGAAGTATAAAAGCCGGACACTACTAGAAGAATAAAGATAGGGCATTACTGTCACCATTACCATTTTGCTCTTCAGAGATTGAACACTGCAACTTTGCATGAACTTGCTCTACAGTGAATTTTATTGGCACTGCAGATGTCTCAGGCCAAGAGTTCAGAGCATCTAATACAAAACGTAGATAATCAAAATCAAGTATTCAAAACAATCCTGACACCAAACCAAACACAGAGATTTATTTACCAGTTACCTCAACAGGACTGCTGAGTAAGTGGGTTTTTTTTTTCCCAAAGCACCCAAGCTGTTTTAATAACAGAGATGGGCCAGCTTCTTTTGTTATTCATGCCCAATTTACAGGAAGACTGGTACCTACCAACATGCAGTTTTCTCAGCCTTTCTTTTATACCAATATCCTTGAATTAACCCCAGAAAGGGTTTTTTTAGCAGCTGTAGATCATTTCTGTTTCCTTTGTCAGAGAAATAGCATTTCCTAATTAATATCCATTATAGTAAATATGCCAACTAGCATTGGCAGCTGTCACATTTCCCAAATTTTTTTGTTTGGACTCAAAGTTTGAAAATACTTAGTAAAAGAAATTTAACAGTCTTATCATGTCTTAAGAACCTTCCATGATTTACCTTTCACGAAGGAGTCATATGGACAAATGTATTGGCACAAAACCAAAACACACACGCGCTCAAAAAGCCTGCAAGTTTAAGAGAAGTTTCCAACAGACTTATCGGTGAAGTCTTCATACATTTTGTATTCTAGTGGGACTTTAATGTATTTTACCTGTTCTGGTTCCGGCTTGGACAGAGTTAACTCCCTTCCCTGTAGCTGGAGGAGGTGTTTGGTAATGGAAGGAATGTTGATGGCCCATTGATGCTTTGGTTGTTGTTGGGTGGTGCTTGCACTGACAGCCTCCCCTGCCCTTCGAGGTGCAGGGGGAGCTGGGGGGGAGCACAGCCGGGGCAGTTGACCCAGCTGGCCAATGGGGTATTCTATACCATGTGACATCATGCCCAGCTTAAAAGCCGGGGGCGGTTCCTTCAGGGAGGGGCGCGAAGTTCAGTGGGTTCGGGCAGTTCGTTCGGAACACGTGGGGGTGAGCAGTTGCGTTGTGTATCGCCTGTTTTGTATGTTCTGTTATTGTTGTTATCATTGTTATTATCACTGTTCTACTTTGTTTTATTTCCATTATTAAACTGTTTTTATCTCAACCCGTGGGTTTTCCTCCGTGTGCCCTCCCGATCCTCTCCCCCATCCTACCGGAGTGGGGGGTGAGCGAGCGGCTGTGTGGTGTTTAGTTGCTGGCTGGGGTTAAACCACAACATTACCTCAAGTGTTACTTCCTTGTAATCTGCTTTCATACTGCTACCATTTTATCAATTTCATTACACGGATACCGTAAGTAGTTGCTAATATCAGAATCCCATTATGCTGTAAGACAAGAATGACCCTGAACAGCTGACTGTATTGGTACATTGGCTCATCGTTAGCATCAATATCTCCAAAATCATAGTTAGGCCTCGCCTTTCTTAACTTACCAGCATTCACCTTCCTGAAATCCTATGCCTTTATAAGGTCTTTGCCACTGATTTTACCCAGCATGTGTGCACAGTAGGGAATGGGACAGAAGAGCCTTGCGTTTTGTCAGTACACATTCTTGCTCTTTGAAGTTTAAAGCAGGTGGAGTGTATATGACAGCTATAGGTGAACAGTGAGTGAGGAGGCATATGTTCTAAAACAGGTTGTGAATATATTTCTGGATGGGATAGCATTGAGACACCCCATCTTTTGAGTACAAACACCGTCCCATCCTACAGCATTCTGAAAATAAATGACTAATGCCCAGGAAGAACCTGTGAGGAAAAACATAATTACATCTTCAGAGAACAGTGTTCCCCAGGAAGGAAGATGAGGATAAAGCAAGGTACTGAGTAGATTACTTAGCACTAAGATTACCCTCTACGCACTGGAAGAGGCAGAATCCTGATGAAAAAAAAACAAAAAAACAGAGCCTTCCTGATCACATATGTAAAGACTATCTCACAGTGGATACCCACAAGAGTACCAGCCTCAGGTTTCATAGCCTTTTCTAATTCCACCATTGCTTGCCTTAACACTGTCTGACTTTGCAACATTGCTAATATCTTTTACTGGAGATATCTATGTGAACCAGCTAAGTGACTGGTAATGCTCATAATGGAAAGGTGAAGGAGAGTAACAGGGACCTTGAATTTCCTTTCTAAGCAGTTCTAGCGTTTGAGGTGGCCCAGTTTAATCAGTTTTTAACTTGACTGCATTTTACATTCACAAACATTTTTACTGGCGGTCCAGCAGAAGGAAGACATGCAACAGAGTAATATGGGGAGACCCTGGAAACTCCCTCCAAACAGAACCTACTGTGAAACTCCCACTGAGCAACAACAGAAGAACTAGAGTTTTTAATTCAGTTGTGTTTATTTCCTGGTGTTGTCACCATGCAGCTTTTTGCTACTGCATTCAGATGACTGCCATTTACCCAATGCTAGAAAAGTATCTTTATGAATCTATGGGGAAAGTAACAATTAAGTCCTCAGATCTAAATTTTGTCCATCGGCATTTTAATATTTGTATCCACAATGACCTAGAGTCTTTCAAGTGACTCACCCATGTCTACAAGGAGGTTCTTCTGTCCACCACACCTTTAAGAGTCCTAGACCTTTCCTGAAGGAGCCATAAGAAGCAGCTATATCCTTCTTCTCAAATAATTAGCGCAGGTTCAGGCTTCTCTTTCATGATGTAGCTGGAAGAGAAAACAGTGTAGGTGAGTAAGTAGAAAAGCATGTGGCCAGAATTGTTACAGCAAGAATGCTGGGTAAGCCATTATCCTGGGGGTAAGGGGATGTGGAGCTGAAGCCCAGCAAGAAGAGGATGGATTGAACCTGGTCCTGTTCCACTCTCTTCCCTGGAATGTAACCTCTGAATTACTGTGTAAGGAGTACTTTACCACTCTGGGAGAAAGAAGCTGCTGCATTTTGTGGAGTTGAAATCTGCACATGTGCTCTGATAATGGCTGCATGACCAGGAAGGAGATAAACACCATCTGATGCACTTCCAAGTAAACAGAGATGTAGGTATTGGGAAGTTTACTGTTAGAATATTTGGCTCCTACAGATTTTAGGCACCTACAGGATTAGGCAACAGCTGAATACGGATTTTGAGGATCTAACTGTTGGATTTAGTCACCCAAATTCCACATCAGCATCTAAGGCATTCTGTGGATCCAGGCCTCAGACAAATAGCATCTATTGCTGGGAAACAGAGCAATGTCCTATGTTAATAATAACAGTGAGGAGAATTATTGCAAAGCAAAGATATATTTTTTACCCTACGCAGAATGTAAAAATAAACAAATGTATTTTCCAATTAGGCAAATAGAGATTAATCTCAATCTTTAGATCATCTGTAGTGCATAGCTTGCTATTTTCTCAGGCCAACCAAAACAGAATGGAGAACTCCTCCAATCAGTTTCGCAATCAGGTTAACAGAATAGTCTTTATTCTTCACGTTAGCAAAATTCTTACAACCTCTGTTAAAACTAGTTTGTTGTTTCTTCAATTTTGTATGAGTCAGGAACACAAAAAACCAGTCTCTAAATAAATCTCAGAAACTAGTAAAAACAAAGCAAGTCCAGAGAGCAAAGCACTCGTAAAGCAACCAGACAGAACAAACAGGTAGAATTATTTTTTGCATAAAGTAAGCCAGCTTGAAAGCTCTCGAAACTTTGCAATATAGTTTGGAGACATTCCCGTTAAATTAATTTTTGGTGAGATAAAGTAGAGGAGAAACAGACAAGCATCTTAATATGACAATAAACTGCTATCATTGTATTTATCCTAAGTTTCATGTGTTCTTTTTTAGAAGGGTTCTCTGCCCCTGTACTATTTACCAATATCTGAGCAATTAAAAGAATTGTGAAAATTTAATATAGGTAGAGGGCCAAATAGATGATGCATTTTACGGCTAACCCTCCTTTTAGTTTTTCCTGGAGTTCCACAGCCTCCAAGACCTGGCTGATTAAATAAGCATTTCCAGCGCATTTGGAAACGTGTTCATCAGAGCTCACCCTACAATAGTTTCTTTGCAGGGAATAATGCCCGGGGATTTAAAAGTACTTCAGCATTCAGCTGCATTTTGAAAATAAGATCATTGTGTTTAGGTGCCTAAAAAAACAAACGTATTATTTTACTTAAGCAACAACCCTTTCAAAAATCTGAGATGGGACATCATAAAAGGATCCTAGAAAGGAATGCCCCCCTAAAACTAAATAAGCCTGTCGGGACAAGGGACATCATTACCCCAGACAGATGAAGTTCAATGAGATGCATCCCTTTCGTTTGCCTCTGGTTTCAATGAACAGAGGCTACAAAAGTTGTAAACTTTTTCCTATCCTTGTCTGAATGACAGAAATACTTTTCTACCAAATCTGCTGAAATGCTTCTTACGGAAGTTTCTTCAGACCCCTTTTGTTTCTGAGGAAAGGATCTTTTTCACTGTTTCAAAGTGATCAAATTTCTCGAAAAGATTTGCAATTTCAAAATAAAACTGTTTCTTAGGAGATAAAGTGCTTCTGTATATACTTCTATTTTTTTCTCCTGAAGAAATGCATTTATGGCATGAATAGAGCAAGAKGAGCACAGACTCTTTCTATGAACACCACACCAGAGCTAACACTTATTGCCTGCATTTGAAACATTTTAGTGAATCATTTCTCTCAGATGGTCTTTTCTRAAAACTTGTTCAGTAAATCTTCCCTGAAGATCTTTCTTTCTTCAGTTTAACATACTTTACATAAAGCAGAAAATAAGCGTGCTGGATTAGTCAAATGGCATGAATTGTTTAAATAAAATCTTTCAGGAAATTGTTTTTAAACAGTTGGGCTAGCTGATAAACTTCGTGGACTGTTCTGCTTCACTTGCCCTATCCAGAACTTCCCCTTCCCAACCTATACTCTGGTTTTTGTTTCTCTGTGGCTAAAATGCACCCTTCATCTGAGAAAACCCAAAAATTTTTCTCGAAATGTTGGACATATATATTTGTGAGCATATTCCTGACATTTGCCCTCAGGTATTTGCCTGTCTATTAAGTCTATTAAACAATCAAATAGTGCCTTTTGCTTTTTCTGGAATTTGCAAACAGTAAGCATTTGTCATATCTTATAGCCCTTCACCTCCCCAGAACTCTCATACTGGAAAAGAAAACATATTAAAAGATGCATCTGTGCAAGTTAACTGTAAAACAACTTCTAAGCCCACAGTTATAAAAATGGAAAATATATTTTTCTGTAAAGAAAACCTTAGCTAATCAAGCTTTAGCCTCAGGGGTTCAKAGAGGTGTTACTTAGGGCTTTTAATGTTGCACACATAAAGCCAGCCTGCAAAAATAGCAGAGGCTTAAGCCATAATCCATGGTGTGACTCCTCTCCACCTTTGCCAGCCGCCTGTTCAGGGTTATCTGGACTCCAGAATCCAGCATACCATAGAAAAACCCAGGCTAGCTCTAAATACACTGACTGAGGCTTCCGAATCATTCCAGTCTCAGAAGCATCATGCTTGGCAAAATCTGGGTAAATTACCCAGGTGGCAGGAAGGCAGCCAAGGACATTTTAACAGTTCCAGAGTCTTCYCCTTCTATCACTATCATCACTCATTGCTTTTTTAAAGAGACATTAATAAACCAGGAGGTGGTATCTTCCCCATGCTGAAAGAGAGAGCTGAAGAAGAATGCTTCTGCAAGTTCAGGTGCAACAGCTTTTAGTCCTGTTTTTCCATATCTTAAGACGGTGCTGATTTTTAATTTTTGAGTTGAATTGCTGAAGCAGATCCCGCCTGATTTCAAATGAGGATAGAGGCTCTGGTTTCATCATTTGCGGAGGGACTTTCCTCATCTTGATTTAGGCAGCTCAGGGTTAGGCCTCCAACTCTTGGCTTGCTGCTGAAGGTGCCTTTTACAAGCCAGCGTAGAAGAGCTAGTACTTCTAGGTGGTTCATCCCCGGTGTCTAATCCAGGGGAGATAAATCAGCATCTGGAGCTGGCGAGAAAATGAGCCCAGAGTGATTATTTCACACATAAATAACTAACTTTCCAAAGGTACGCTTCAGGCCTTGTTCCACCCAGCCACGTTACCGGAGAACCAGCGGCCACTGCTGCCCATGTGGAAAACGTGTCCCACAAGGTCTGGAGGGCCAAGCTCTGGAATTTGACCACCCCATCCCCAGGCCAGAAGTTTCTGGAAAAGCCTCTTCTGCCCTACTACTCGCCTCCAATATCTGCTATTTTTCTCGACTGAAAGGAGACTTCGGTTACCATGATGCCAGACACTTTTCTCCCCTCTCTCACAGCACATTCCCGACCTCTCAGCTGGCTGCTTTACGTAAACGTTATTCCACACCCCATCTCTCTACTCCCACACAGGGCAATTCCCTCGATGGAAAACCAGGAATGATGTGGGTGTCAGGGGGCCATGAGGGTCCTCCTCAGCCCAGAGCAACTCCCCAGGGCTGAGGTAGGACATGGCCCCAACCTCCCCACTGCCTGTCTGGGGCCTCTCCCCAGTCCCCAGTGGGACGACGGCCACCCTCCGTGGCTAGGGTGCCCTCAGCAGCCAGACCCCTGGAAGGGGAACGATCAGGGCCCTGACACCTCTGTCCCCTCAGTGAGGAGCATCCCGGGGGCCCATAGCCGCCTGAGGGACAGGTAGCCAGGGCTGAGCACGGCAGCATGGCAGGGCCTCACCGGCCCCCACTACCCCCGACAATGCCCGACTGGGCTGCTTAAGCGCTGTGGGCTCCTCCAAGGGTGTCCCTGTGCCCCCAGACAGGTCCAGAGGCGAGGAGTGTGGTGCACTTAAAAATCCTTATTAAAAAAATGAACAAAACAGGTAAGCCAGATCCCAAAGATCCCGTGTTGCAGATCATTGTTTTGCAGAGCAAGCAGCTTTCCTTCTGAATGCAGGCTGTTTCACTTCAAGGAAAGCAGAGGCTGGCCCGCCATGACAGAAATTTTGAGTAGGAATGAAAACCAAAGAATATTTGAGGCTGCAAGATGGGTTGAGATTGTAAGATCAAAGCACCGGTTTGCTTTGCATGCCCACCCAGCAGATGTGACCTTGGCACATTTTGGCTGGGACTTACCTTTCCTTTGCAATGAAACAAGACTCTRCTCCCTCACCAAACAAAGTAGTTTTAACAGAAAAAAAAAAAATAGCAAAAGGTCTTTCCCCCCCCATCAAATTTGCCATCTGACCATGCTTTTTAAATGTTTAGAAGCATGGAACAGTAAATGTCAGGGATCAGGCTTTTCATATGTTTATTCTGGAGGCAGATCTCAGCACTTCYAAATACCATGTCCAAATTCAGGTTTCAAGTATAAAGAATCTGACTGTTAATTGAAGTTTTCACTTTATTTAAAGGCCTGTATGACTTCAAATACACCGTTTCAGCATATATTATTTTATCAAATAAAATTAGAAGATTATTGTGATCTTAAAAGAAAAGGCATTCCAAATAGAACCCTGGTCTCACTGGTGCAGTTTACATTTTTAAGGAATCTAATACAATATACAAGATTTCTTCCTGTGGGTTTTTTTTTTTTTGTCAGCAGACACCTGCTTCCATGCAGATGGACTAATATGTTCAAGATGTATTTTTATATGTATTTGAGGACATTTAATGGCTGACAGATGAAATTGGTTTCCTCATGGAACATGTAATATTCAGAAGTTGCTTCACSTGTAGACAACATTAAAGGAAACCAACAGGGCCACTTCCAGTCCTTATGAGCTGCCAGAATTCATCTGAAGTTTGGGCTGATGACAAATTACACCAGGCTCTGCAATTTTGATCTGAGCACATAAAGCAAAATAGTGACACTTGTTTTATGTCTAGCTTTCCCTACTTCTTATTCATTGCCAGCAGTGAAAGAGATTGACATATCAAATTTGCTCTTATACTAAGAATCTGACCACAATTTGCATAAGCATACATTTTAATGTACTGCACACTTCACATCAATACCATCTATTCTCATGCTATTTGCCAAAAATCTTTAGGTTGAGTCRTCATTTAGCAGCTATTACAACATTTAAATTTCCATATAATCCACAGAGCTCTTTATATTTCTGCCTTATATTTATATATTAGCCTGCATCACTTTGAGACTTCTGTCACACACATTAAGAGCATTTTGTCTTCCACGATGAGTTTAATTATCTCAAAATCTCTCAGCCATGACTCGGTTTGGTATGACTAAGCATAGATGTGTGTTGCTAGCCCAAGTCAATGGCAGTATGTTTCATCAAGCCAATGGTTCACTGTTTTCAAAGGTCTGCGTCATCTCACAAGGGTTCAGTAGTAAACCTTCCAAAATATCATACTTAACAAATTCAGGAGAGCATGCATTTGTTAACTTCTACAGCTATGCTAGGAATCTAGATATTGAGCATTTATATTTACTTCATTCTTTATGACTAAATCATTCAGATTGTTATGATTATTTAAAACAGTTTAAGTACACTTGCAAAGGGATTATTAGAAACCATGAAGATATGTGTGTATCACCTTTTCATAATGAATTGCAAGAACAGTTTTAGTTTTAGAATAAAATATGCGAGAATCAGATGACTCACAATAAACTGGGAGTTARTATTATTAGGTCCTAAAATATCTGAATAGCATGAATGTAATGAATGTGTATGATTTGAATTGTATTTATCATGATTTTTCAGCATGTCACTACCTGGCAATTTCTCACACCATTTAACATGCAAATACAGGCAAAACRAATCTGGTTGCCTTCTGATGGAATGTTGTTGCTATGAGGTTGATAAAGAGGTAATTAYTTAGAGAGAGAAATCATCTTTCTATTGTGTACATGTATTGTGTCTAGACCAAAAATCTTTAAATTATGTCTGGGGATTCCAGGCTTTCCCACAACAGTAGAAATAATATTATTGTGTTGGCCCAGTGTCTCCAAGTTGCATTGCTTAGGGCCTGATAAAAGTTACAGTTTATAACAGGGAAGAAAGTTTACCTGCATAACGGTTGTAATGTGKTTTTTCTTTTTGTATCTACTATAAAAAAGTCTTACCTGTGAGAGAGGTTRTTCCTACATTTCTGTGGGAAAAAACAGTCTCTCTCTCTGAAAGAACCCAAACTGCAATACCTATCATCCATCCCATCCACAAAGATTGTATTTCTGACAGGGAACAAATACATTTCCTGTAGATTGTTCAAAACAAGTCCCTTGTTTTCTGATTTTTTTGCTAAACTCCCATATGGAGTGATTTGTCCGTGGCTATCCATGTGTAAGGACTATGCTAACAGTTAACGCCCAGACCTATCAAACAGAGACATAAGCAGCAACCTACAGGAATGAAATGAAGAGTAACACTCACTCCCTGCCATCTCATGAGCCCAGGTGTTAGAAAAATATTAGGAAAAGGTGAAGGGTATCACTGCCAACATGTAAGGCACAATGTTGCAGAACAGGAGAGAAACCCAAGCTCCACGCGCCCCACCAGCCCTCTGCTGCTCCTCCTCGCAGGACCCGGGGAAGGAAGAAACTGGAGATGAGTCATGCGTGCACCCTCCCATTAGATACAACGCTACGCAGCGTGGCAAGCACTGCTTCGAGGTCAAAGAACATTTGTTCTGTGCTCCACTCCATGTGAAGACATACTGTTTCCCTTCAGTCCAGCTCACATAGCCTTAAACAGAGAGTTTAGGGCTTAGGTCTAAATAAGTTATTTATACGAAGGGATAACRTGTGGGTGAGGTTCAACAAGAGGCATTAGAATAAGCAGCACAAGACTGCCACAATATTGAATAAATCCAAATATTACCATATTTTCTGGGAAGAAAATAAACACCGCCCAAGAGAAAAAGTGGTCAGAAATCAGAGACGTGTCTGACCTGAGTTGTACATACCACGGTGTTGTTGCTCAGGTCGACATTCCCACCGAATAACTGGCCAGAACCACACCGCTGCTGAATTCAGTCGCTGTACTGCTAACCCATCTGATAAATACTGGGAACTCGAACAATAAACTTTCTAACGCACTGAGTTAGTTTTGTTCCCACCCAACTTTCCTTTCCCCCTTTCACTTTATTATTTAAGGATCTCTTACCATGGGTTTGTACAACAGCTTAATCATACAAGGCCTGATCCTGTGAGGTGCTGAATACCTTCAGCTAACACTTACCACACAACACTGGAGGAATGTTTTGTCTTTGGCTATATTTTCAGCTTGGCTGTTTCCCCCGTCTTTTCCACATGTAGTGGTGCAACATGATCCATTTAAAGGGCACCTTCACTGTTCTTTGTTCTCCTGATACACAGAATTATTAAAGTAATTGATTTAGTAAAGTAACTATTTTAGTGAGGTAATTAAGCATGTTTACAGGTTTAAAAGCGGAGAGTATTTCCACAGACTTTAAGGGAACTAGTCATATGTTTAATGTTATTAATTAAATTAAATTTCAGCCAAAATGAGCTCTTTATTTTATTTCCTGTTTATGTCATACAGGTCCCAAGGAAGTGGTTAGCACTAGGGATTCACAAAGCTGCAAGGGAGCCTGTGACATCCATTATGTCACACAGCCCCTGTGCAGCAAAATAAACATCACTGAAGCCGTAAAAACAAATCATCATCTTACACTAATAAGGCACTTCACAGGGGCTTTCCAAAACACTCCACAAAACAGATGGATTAAATTATGGCATATTGTTTGCACAGCCGCAAATACATGTAATGAAGATCAAGTCCCTGTCTGAAAGGATTTATCACCTGAAACGCAACTACCTGTAGAGAGGACCGTGACAGCTCTTTAACAGCTTTGTGCATTTTAGATTCTCCAAGGACAGAGGTARCTGGTCAATCCATTAGGTCTATAAATAATAATAAATAATATGCATCTAGGATTCTGAATCTATTTTAATAAAAAGCGTCTAATTTCCCCAATTGTAACACTTCCATTATACAGCTGACAAATTTCTTTAGCTTTCTATTTCCAGTCAAACCTAAAAAGGAGGTGCCAGCCATTCAGTAGAATTGCCAATTTTGGTCAAACAAAAACATGGGACTACAAGCCAGATCTTTCCAGAGATTAATGAGAAGAAGAATCCTGACAAAACACCACCACTGAGATGGGAACTTTCACTGAGAGAGCTGATAGCCCTCTCCAGCTGGAGACATTACAGGGGCAGAAAGTCAGGGTTAGGCTGAAGTTCTTTAAATGGTAGGTTTTCTGCTAAACTAACCTATTTTGAATGAAACATGGCAGAATTGYCACCAGCAGAGACAAAGGAAGGCAACAACTGTCTGCAGTAGGAGGGGAAAGGAGCAGCTCTGAGCAGGGAAAAAGTAATTTCTCCAGCAAGCACTGCTGAAGTGTACTCATGCCCTTGCCCAAGCAGTCTATTTAAAGCATGATATAACTCATCCACATGGTTCTCCTCTGAAGCTAGAGCAAACATCTCTGGCTGAGCCTTCACCTGTAGCTTTCCAGCAGATAGATCCTTCAGTAGCAGTTAGTCACAGAGGTATCATTCCTCATGTGACTTTTGACAGAGAAAACAAGACAGCAGTGGCCCTTATTCAGAGTAAAGCACCACTGCCCTAAGCAGGCTTCAAGCAGTCAAGGAGCGGTGCTATGGGCTCTGCAAGCTACCATTGCCTTAAAGACCAAAATATGCTCTCTAAGCTTCTTTGTGAAGAATTCAGCATCCTTAAGAAAGAAAATAAGTAGAGTCAATCACATTTGCCAGAAGTCATTCAAAGCTATTAAACTGAAGCTACTACTTTTATCAGGCTGGAGCTAGTCCTTATGTTCCCCCTCAGGCAAGCTACCAAAAAGTTTTATACAAGCAAGTATTCCACTGACTTTGAAAGCCTGCTTTTGTGCATAAGGATATCATACAAGGGGAAGACTTCCCAAGGTCTTACCAAAAGCTGTAAAATTATTTGCTGAACATGCGCGGTAAACACTGTGAATGCAAACAACAATGTTTGCCCCTAGTTCATATGCATGTCTCCCTGTGAGAACATGAAGAATCAAAACCAATCATTATTAAAATCAGTACTGGCAGATTGTCTGTATATTAGTGTGTTCTGGCCTCAGGTAGAGGGAGATGCCAAGATAACCTTTTAACTAAAATAAATTTATTGTGTTTTTCTAGCCTGTTTGAAATAGTAAATGCCCATATGAGTAGCATAGCAGTGTTTAATCAGTAATTAACTACAATGTCTGAAATTTGACAAAAAAAAAAAAAATCATGGAACAAATTTTCCAAATAAATTTCTAAAGTGGACATTAATTTTCCTGGCTCCAGCTAAGAAAACAAAATTTAACATTTACCAAAGTCGCTGACAAAATACAGCTCAGCACAGAATCAGATTTTCCATGAATATTTGTGATAAGTGAATGATGGTTTATATTATTACCATATGCAGCAGTTAAACATTTGAAAAAGTAAACCTTATAAGGAAACAACATAAAAGATAATATTTAATTTCCAGTGGGAAGAATTTCAGAATTTTTAGATGAAAATGATCTGTGTGTGGAATGAGTAGATCATGTAAATATGATTTAAATGTTGGTAACAGAGTGGTTGTGTAGAGCATCTAAAAACTACTTAAAACAATTAGCAAAGTTTGAAACTAAAGTACTAATCAAGACTTAGAMGTTGTAGAAAGTTTAAAAATAATAAAACCACATTTTAAGTACAGGCAGAAAATACTTCAATGCGCTTTGAAAATGCAGACAGACAACGAAATTTTGTTATCTGCAATGAGTTTTATGAAGAAAGAAGTGTACAAAAAGTGTCTATTTCCCCTAAACAATATTCTTTCTGGGTTTGGATTCCACACAAACTAATTTCAAAAAATGTAGGGAAAATTTATTTAGATTGAACCTTTGCTTTCAGCGTAACAGATAATCACAGTACAGCTCTAGATTACAGTGGCCTAAGTTCCAATGGGGGGAGGGAAACCCAAAGATTCACTCTTAGGAGAATTCTATTTTGGTTGTGCATAAACATTCAACACTTCCATCATGAGGAGGAAATCTTCTAACTTAATGTAGACTTAATCCTCCTAAGTCTCTTCCATCCAGTCCTCCATTTAGAAATAAAAGCATGTAACATTTACAACTAGAGGAGAAGGTGGCCTGGTACACTTGTATTAGATGGGATAACTGCACAATTTATCTAGCTTTTCTCTTAATAAAAAAGGTTCAAAATGTGCTCAGACTATGACCTGCTGTTGGAATCCAGCAGAACTGTGTGGAAAGAGAAATGTCAAATCTTCTTCTAATGATCATACATCACTGGTGTTGCAAACCATGTTCCAAAAAAAACAGAGCAGCATTTTAGAGTAGCGCATAGCTGAGTGGCATAACTTTAACTATCAGTCTTTTTAACTTACTCTATCCAGGAATGTTTTCATCTGAATAACTTAGTCCAGTAGATTTATACTTATCAATTTACTATTAAGAACACAGARGGTTATAAATTTGATGAGTATTACTGCTGAACTTGCCTTTCTTTGTTGACTCTATGAAGAAGTTTTGGAGAAAAGTAACAAACATTTTTTAAAAACTCTTTTATGCTGGGAAATGTATTTTTCTCATAAGACATATTCCATAGGGTGCTTTTTTTTCTCTCTCAGTGACACCTGGGTTTATACAGATGAGCCAATCGTATGCAAGGTGAAACCTTGATTTGAATTGGACAGAATCCTACGTACACACTCATCCCCTGGAACAAAATGCTTACTTAGAAAAAAGATATCTTTATCTTTCTTTGAAGACTGGAGTGACGGGAGCACTGACGTTGGTAAGGAGAGTGGGGCTGGGAGACAGCTGTTGGACTGACAAAACCGAATCAATGAAACTAGTTTATAAATTTTGCAGCCCGGTGCCATTTCCTCCGRTGACAACAATGACACAAAAAACCTGTTCTCTCCTATGAAAAGAACGGAAACTGTGGAGATGCAGAACACTTTTAAAAAAACAGCTTTGTGCTAGGGCTGGCCAAATTGCTGTCTGGGCCAATGATGTGACATTTGTACAGATGAAGCTGGGAACTGGGAAGAAAATTACTTTTATATCTTTTACACTGACCTGGAAATTGATTTCTTTTGGTTTAGATATTCTGCATTAATCTCTTAACCTCAAAGAAAAGTTTCCAAATACATATATTGGAAAACCAACTGCCTAATTCCTCTGTGAGTGAAGCCAATTCAAATGTTGCTTAAGCAAAGACAAAACCCTGGAGGTCTTGTCTGGGTTGGTTTCATGGCCTGATCCAAAGCTGATTGCAGTCACTGGAAGCAGCACCACTCCATTGCTCCAGGCTTCAATCTGCTCTATGCTCCTGATCACTTTGTCATCTAACACTTCCTTTGCTGGAAGAAAGTGGACAGAAGTTTGGACAGTGGGACAATCATCACCATTTTTCCTGGAAACAAGGAGGCTCCTCCTCCAGGAGGAGCAAGAGYTTAAGGAAAGCTTCACAAAGCAAGGTCTTAGTGTAGGTGCTGTGAATCGATACSTGAAGGACCTCCTCTCACTCCATTGAAGGCATGGCGAGCCTGGGAGGGCAGCTTCTAACATAAGCACGGAAGGTAAATGCTGCCCATGACTTCCTATATTTGCCTTTGAAATATTTTTCACACTGGCGGGGCTGTTACAAGGGAACTCTTTTTTACCTGTGAGCTAAGAGCATTTCAGCAGCAGTCATTAAGGAACAGAAGAAAAAGAAAAAAGACTAAACTTAGTGTCACTGTCACCTCTTTTRGTTTCATTTTCATAGTTGATCCTAAGTTTAGCAGTGTCACTGGTAACAATGCAAATAAACCCAGCACAAGAAAGGATTGTTTAATCTGCCACCGAAGTGGTAGAATTTAAATTCCTGTGTAAAACCTCTGAGATTCTAGTAAGACTTAAGGCTTCTCCAAAAGACATAAACTCATGAAAATTCTTGCAATTTCTGTCCGCAGTTAAATGAACTGCACGATCATAAGAGAAGGCAGAATTTGAGGGATATATTTTATCCTATGAAGACAAGGAAAAAGCTGCAATTTTCCCTGCTGAAAGAGGTACACCTGGAGGTACACTCCTTGCTTTCTATATAGACTGTACATTTGAACTCTTGTTAGCAAGAAATTTAAATAACTCAAGGACTCTTTTAAGTTGCACTTCTGGATTGTAGTGTGCAATTAATAAATTGCGATTTATTACCACAGAATAGTCTAGAGCTCATATGGACCTGAGGCGCTTATGCACATATAACACCAATAATGCAATCTCTGATTTGAGATTAGTACGACTTGTGAATTATTTATAAAATTCCTTATGATGCTCAAGTGTATCTTGTATGTAAGTGCTCATAGACGTGCATAAACCTATATATTAATGACATTTAAAAGGCAAACCATGTCCTTAGCCATACCTTCTATGTAGGTTCAAAGGAGTTGTGGTGTGAAGGTAACRACATCAGATGGGCCTTCTGTGCAGGTGGAAAATTTGCACAGCTGGTCATAAAGAAAGTTGGCTCGCCAGAGGTAAAGACCATTCTTGCTGTCAAAGCTAAACTCTGATCCAGAAAGATTCTCAACTACAAGTTTAACAATAAGCCCTTGAGTAGACTGACCAGTTTTGCATTAGGTATATCCTTAGGAGTGTTGCTGGGTTGAAATGAAAGATTAACAAGCATTTTTAAATTTCTTTTCCTTTGTTTATATATTAACAAATAAACTAATTATAAGATTATACAATATTAATTGCAAAGTACATTTCTTTCTACAAACATTCAGCATATAGTGCTGTATACAGTACAATGGATGTCAGGTACCTCAAAAAATTACTTAGAAGAAACAGAATAACATGCAGGAGAAAATTGCAAAAGAGATTGGGATTTGCAGGCCTTAAAAGAAAGCAAGGTAATAAACATAGTCCTCCTAACCAGCTACTCATAGCTGAGGCTACTCAGCACCTATTTTTACTGGAGCAGAGCCAGACGCTGCTCAGCACTCAAAGCTATTTTGAACCCAAATTACACCTTTCAAACCTCACCTTTTCCTCTGTAGGTAGTTCAAAAGTATTTTCAACAGTGGGAAGAGCCTGATTTACAGAACACATCCCCAGAACTTCTGCCAGCCTCAGCATCTTCAAAAACCTTCAGATTAATTATTTTGAAATGACCCGTTTGATACATAACTCAAAGCTTCCCTTGAGAACATCTCTAGCGTATCCATGTGTATGAAGTGTATTTCTGTAAGAAATTACTGGTGAAACTAAATTCACTGCCATTCCCTCATCTTTCTCTGCCCCTACCTTCTGTGTTAGGTTTGTTTTTTAATTCCAAATGTTTGGGAAAGTCTGTTTACAGATTTGGAGAAAAAAAACAAAGTAAATATCAAGTCAGGACCCTTCACTTCAGTTTGCTTCTGAACTGAAGCGGGGAAATGCATATTTGAATCCAAATGGTGAATATATTTCCAATTCTAGTAACGTGAACCAAGTCTTTGTGAGGAAATTGCTTTGTGATCTCACAACATTAGATTAATTACTGCTGCTTTTGAGAGAAAATACTATGTAGAACTGAAAAACTTACATGTTGATGTACAAAATAGTTTCAAATAACAATGTCAGYCTAGTTGTTTTTAAATGTATTTATTTCTGTATTTATTACAAAACCAGGTTCCACTAAAATGGGTCTTTTGTTTAGATATACTGAAAATTGCCCTGAAACAATAAATCATCCTCTCCCAAAAGGTTTCAACTATAATCAGCAGTGTAGAAGGAGGTAGTATCTCAAGGCTATTGAAAGGTATGCTGGTTATTAAAAAGCCATCATTGCCATAATGGATGTGCTTTACAAGATGATGTAAATTATTTTGATTACACTCATCTCCCATTTCAGACCACTCTACTCTCACTTTCTTAGTAAACAGGCAACGCAGGAAGCCTGCTCAAACTGATCTTTTTCTTTGCAAACTATAATACCCTACTTCAAAACCTCAGGAAGGTGATTTCGAAACTTTTCAGCTGTTCAGGAACCTGGACTAATCTGCTGAAATCTACTGACCTCACATATGGAAAATAACCAAGTAGGAACTAATGTGTATATCCTCTTTGAACTTCCTCTTACAAATTTCAGACTTAAGAAAAAGGCTSAAAAGGAAAAGCATTCTTTCCTATAAACATTAAGCTTTACAATACCATTCGCTTTCCGTTCTCAAATTAAACCGGAGCCCACATTTTGTTATGGTTTTAAATTGTCTGCAATAATAACACCTTCCCCCCTTCTAAAATGTAGAAGGCAAAGCATACCCAGGATCATAATGTTTGGGGATGTTTTAAACCACTTAGGAAGTCTGCAGAAACTGGACTCCCACAACTGCTTTGCATTGAGAGGAGAATAGGTTCCCAAAAGGAACAAGAGGTCTTTGTTTTGGGTTGTTTAAGATGCAGAACAAAGGAAACTCTTTGACAACAAACAAGTCTTAACAGACCTTAGAAACAACCAGGGTAAAAAAAAAATCTTTCTCTTACAGGATATGAAAGAAACAAATTTCACTGCACTCCTCAAGCTTCCTGTTTTTTCCCAGGCACTACCTGACATGTTCCCAAAGCCACAGAGGACTCCATCCTAAAAGATGAGTGCATTCAGCCCCTGCCCGCTCCACCGTATCTCTTAGGAAGTGTTCAGAGCATTGCACGCTCATTTCCAAAGTTCAGCTTCCCGGATATTGGTGTCCTGCTAACTCTCAGCAGACAGTTTTTCTTCCATAATACACAGCTTTCTCCTGTTGAGTGTGATATCTTTTGCAGAATGCATGCTTTTCCAAACAGACTTTTTTCCCTGAAAGATCAAGCTTTCATTTGTTGTTTTTGTTCCATTCACTGAGAGACCAACTGAGTGTCCTGATATTTCTCTTAATCATATTTCCATTGTTTTGTAAAAGCCTTTTGCCGCTCTCTTGTCTCTGGGGTTGGTCCTACATGGCTGAAATGAGTGGGAGTTTTGCCACTGAACTGCACGGGAGCAGAAACAGATCGTCAAAGCAAGGTAAGCTTGTCAAAGCCATATTCAGCCTCCTTTCTGAGCAGGTAATTCATTTACTCTTCATATTAACTGATTTTGTTTACAGCATATGTTCTGGTTTCTAGTAAGCATATAATAATGAAACATTGGGAAACAACACAAAAAATTGAACTTGTATAGGCTTTTCAAATTCAGTATCTTTTTTATCAGTTAAATACAGAATTAAAAATAGGGAATTTTGTAAAACTATTCTTGACTTCCATCTTCAGAACAGTATTTCAGGCAAGTGAAGAAATCTGCCATTCAGGTTTGAAGTGTGTTTGAACTGACAGAAAGCTTTCGTCCATAAATTCATCCGCTTCAATGCAAAATTCATCACTACATCACCTTTGCTTTCTCTCTCTTTTTACAGGAACTAAAAAAATATGTTTGTTATGAATAGACGGAACTGAGGTGAGTGACTGTCACATGAAGGTACTGGAGTGCCAATGAAGGGAACCACTTCCGTCACACTCCGCACATCATGTACACGTAGCCAGAACAGATGTATGTGCTCGATTCCTCAGGTGACTAGAAGTGTTAGCACGGCTCTGCACTCCCAAAAGATAGCTGGCATTCTTCTTGACCTCCTCACCTTCTCTGCAAACCAAAAAACTGCCTTTCAGCATATGTTTCAAGAGGGAAATTAATGCTTTCTCCAAGGTCTGAACGGAGGCAGCCCCAACACTTCTAGAGATGCAAGGCCTAGTTTGCAGCCAACCCTCACACAAGCACCTTTTCCCGTTCATAAAAATACATAAATAAATATTTATTCATGTGTCTCTTTTGCAGGGTCTGTGACATTGATGGAGTCATGAGATAAATCCATCAGAAAAAGGCAAGTCTTATGGTCATGAGAGCTGCATTGATGCAAAGTACAGGGCAATGGCTTGAATTTACAAAACGGACAATGGCTGAAGGGAATGGGAGAAGAATGGCACCACGGCTGCCACTTCTGTCTCCTGTACCATCAAAATGTCATGAGGAGTCTCCATGAAAAACACAAGCTATGATAGAACCATCAATGATGGACTCCTGAGCAATTTCGTTTTTATATACTTTTGGTAAAATGAAGCTGTGAAAAATTTTGCTATGCAAGGTGTGACCCAGAAAGGCTGCATCAGATGATGTCGGAATGCAGTCAGCTTTCTCAGGATGAAAGGGCAGCATCTGAAAGTCTTTGTATATCTCAAACTGAGGAAAGGAACAAGCGGTAGATGGACAACATGCAGCACTCAGAAAGCCGTATGGTTGTGCACAGATGTGTTGTTTTTTCCAAGGCAGATACTATTTGCTTGCCAACCTCACCAACTGCACGGTAATTTTAGGATCATCCAATCAYATCAGCATGTATGAGACAGTAACTTCACTCAGTAGTCTGGTTGTCATCTRGCTGGTGGCTTTGTATGATTTCACATAATTATTTTCAGTGGCTCCTGTGAAACACTTGCTAATAATGGGAAGCTTCAAACTATATTTCCTATTCTGCGACAGAACAAGAACTTTGTGGGTACAAGAAATGTGAGACTGGCCATGTTTGTGCTGATTTACTGAGACAAAGTCTGTTTAAAATCATGCAAATATTGGGAAATTTACAAGTTTCAAAAGTGATGGGAGACTTGTGCCCAGCCAGAGTGAAGGATTCCCACAGAGACCTACTTCTTGGGGTATTGCAGTCCTCTGATCAGCATCCCATAGCACAAGTTTGGCATATCACAACATCCAGTTCCAACCAGTGCATGCCAGGACTCTTCAAAGGCACAGTTCCCTACTTCTTCCCCTTCTATAATCATAATACAAGATTTTAAATACTAAAAACTACAGTCTATGAACTAACTTGTCAAACCAAATTAATCCCTTGGGTGTCCTGCACCACCTGGACCCGCAAACAGCAGCAGATGGCAAAGATCTGGGGCTCAAACATCTCCTGGTCTTTCGTGGCTACAATCCAGCCTGGACTCTCACGCAGGTAAAGCAACYGACTGGCTGCCCACTTTTCCCTTCCCTTGTGATATGGACCAGGCAGTGGCGGTTCCCAGGACCCTTCCTGTATTCACAGGTCCCCAGGCCTACTGACAGGAGGTCTTAAGGCTGCTGACGTTCAACTCCTGTCAAAGAAAGTGGCCATAGTTAAATCCTGTAGTTCAAAATGTCCTGCTTGCATGGATTTAAGAGGAAGCAAAGGAGTCATTATTCCCACTGTTATCACTGAGATCCCACACTACGTGACAGGGCTGTAGCCAACTGACGCACAGCTCTTTTGCCCTCCCCATCACATAAAGACCCTGTCTGCGTATGAATTTTCTTTAACATCTTTGTCTCTCACTTCTTRGCAATTACAACCCAGCAACCTTTAAATAAAGTTTCATTTGATACTGACAGCTCCTTTTTWGAGTAACAATAGGGAGTGGGAGCACACGACCTCTGCTACTCAGCCATGATGGCTTTACTTATTTCTGAGCAGTGACTGACAGTAACTGTCTATTATAATGCACATTTTGTCAGCGTTTTTTTTAGTCTGATTATGTACAAAATTTAACTCTAAAGTGCTTCACYGTACTTTAGTCAAATTTTGCAAAACTTACTTTTGTGGCTGAGGAGAATAACTCTGTTTTCTCAAGGGACAAATCTGCCAGAGTTTGACAATGGGAATAAGCCTCATCAACCAGCATGAATCTCATAATAAGATGTTTTGCATCAGTGGGCAAAAACCAAATCTTCATTGCAGTGATTCAGTGTTGGATGACCATATTGGGAGTGATTTGAACAGTGGCAAGGAGGTGGCAATAGAGCCTTTGTTATTTCTTTAATGTTTGAATTTTTCAAGTTTTCAACTTTCAAATGAAAAGGGGTTTTTATGCTGACCTGTGATGGCATGCGGAATCTGCCCACATTGCCTTTCACCCAGGAGCCAGGRAGGAGCATTCGTTTTTCACATTTTATAGCCTGGCGACTTGGCAGTGACTGCACCATAGATTTGTTGGCCTTTATTCTGCAATCACTGACCTGATCTCAGTGGTCCACAAAAACAAATAGCAGCTCGAAGTGTAGTCTCAGCAGGAGGAGTTGTCAGGCTTTACCCTACAGAGCCCATTAGGGCTGAAATACTCCTGACCTCCACTACTTCATTTGCTGTGTGGGTAAATTCAGCATTTCACTTCCAGCACTATCAGACTTGGACTTTTGACAAGCATTTGCCTGCAATATTAGGGCAAGATCCTGTTGATTTTAGCAATTTTTCAGCCACGTTTGTTTTGGCATCGTGAAGTCCTACCAACAGTGGTGATCTGATACTATCTCTGAAACATCCCTTGTTATCAGAGAACACTGTGGTCAGGGAATAGCGATCGTGCAAAGGAAGGCACTTCCTCTGCCTGCCTCCWTTCCAGCTCTTGGAATAATTTTCATGCCAAAGGTAACAAGAGGATGCATACACTGAAATACATCAGCATTTGCTCATACCATTCTCATATTGTTCAGCAAATTATTCTCTTTGCGTGTAGAGAAACACCTTCCTAAATGATGGTAGCATGAGTTAAATTGTGTTTGCATCAGCTGAAAAGAATACTTTCTTCATTCACACTGCAAGGTGTGAAAAATGCACATGAACTGAATGCTCACGGAATCTGAGCCATGCTCACGGAATCTGATGGAGAGCCATGGATTAGCTCTCACCTGGAGAAGCGCTGTATGGAAAGAACATCTTGCTAACAAAGACTGATAGCTGACTGACTGTGTTCATGCTTATCAAGCTCTATTCTGGTAACCAAACCTATGTTTCTTCTATGGTTTTACTCATCTGAGACTAGCAAAACACACACTTGTTGAACAAGAAATGCATTTCATATGCAGAGGAGAGCCAGGAGCACAAGGGGATGGTCCCAACCTTATTGGAGTCAGTGGGAAAATTCCTCCTAAACATTTCAGGCCTGCTGAGACAGGCTCCAGATGAAGACAGTGGGGTATATGAGACAGGACTTCTCCCTTAATCTGCCAAGCCTTTGCTGCTGACAAACATAAATGCAACAGCACAAACCATCTGTAGTCTTAGTCCTCATGCTGAATTGTCATGACCGACTGCCAAAAAAGACATGTTGTAATTCACTGACTGAGTGATTTTTTGAAATACAGTAAAATGGCCAATGACATTTTTTTTTGCAATTAAAAGACATCTATGCTACGTCTGTATCACTACATAAAAAAGGGTCAGGAAGTGAGCTTGCTTGCTGGACTGCTGATCACCCGGGCTGTCTCACTGTCAACACACCTCAGCCCAGGCCAGCTGCCACCTCCCAGAGAAGAGTATGGGTAAAAGTGCACCTTATGTGCCTTCCTCCCCTTGACAAAGTCCCCCGATGCTCCCCTGTAGCACTCGGCACCCTCAGGCACCCTGGATGCCCTCGCGCCCTGCATACAATGTGGTTTCATGCAGTGAGAATACTCCACGAGTGGCCCATAACATAGTCCTCACTTTAGTTCAGGCACTTGGAGATGGAAGGGAAAAACAGACAAAATAATAACTATGTTCAAGGCTGGAAGGACCCTATGTGGGACCCAGAGAGATACAGAGCCAAGTGATACATGGATGAAGTATGTCTGTAATGATCTCAGGGCCAGAGCACAGACAGTTATCCTGTTTCATTTAGCAGTATAAAAGTAACCCAAGACTTCTATCTACGGGACCAGGAGAAATTCAAGTTATAAAGGATGTTCAAACCATCTGCCTTTTCCTGTTAAGCTTGTTCTTCCTAATTGCAGTACTTCTTTGTTAATACACATTTATATAACACTTTCAAAAGCATCCTGCTTGCCTCAGCTGCAATACTTGCTACTACTTTCACTAGCATTGGTTGCAAAAATCCATTTCTTCCTGCCTCTGTGTTTTGGCTCTTTTTCCTTCGTTCCCCCCCTATTTTTTTTCCTGTAATAAWGGAATATATACACTCAGCAGCTACCATTTGATGCAATATGACCTACTTTTTCTATGTTTTTTAGCACATAGAYTGAGAGCTGAAAATACAGCTAAGGCCAACACAGTTCTCAGTCAAAAGTATAGGAGTTGTATATTCTGCTTTATTTAATCACCAAACCAAGGAATTTGTTTAGCTTCTGCCAGGAATGAGCCCTTATTCTCTCCACAGCTTTGCAAACATTTTGAGCTAGCTCTGTAACATGCCATGGCAGTGCCTGTGTTCAAGCCTCCTTGAGCCTTGACTTTTTGTTAAATCTTTGAGGACARATGGGTAAAAATCCTGTGCTCTGGCATGAAGAATTTGTGCTCTGTCAGTGTGAGGAAGGGTGAATGAAAATTGCCTTACATGTGAAAGAGGAAAGAAAAGCATTTCAGTTAATTAGAGGCAGACCCACTCCCAAACCTGCTTTCTGAGCTCGAGTGATTTCTAATTATAAAATTCCTCAAAAGATAAGTGTCCTGTATGTAACTCAATGCATAGTGCAGCCTACAACAGCCATTGTCAAAACACAGAACAGACCTTGAATTCAGGCAGGGTTTTGGATGAATAACTGCCAGGGGGAATCAGAGAAAAAACTTATAAATGGCTGGAAAGGCCAAAGGGAGAAGTGAACTCCAGAGCTGGGAGCATGTGGAGGAAGAGATGTCTCATTATATAGTCATGACCTCGAACTATGTCTGAGGATTTCTTGCTTCCAAACTCAAACTAACTTCCTGCTTGTGGGTGAGGAGTGTTAAAGAAAAAGGACAAACACATAATTAAACAACAGCATTTCCTTCCTCTTCCCCCTTTCTGGTATTTCTGGACTTGAACTGTTATTTATTTTGGTCCTTCTTGCTGAGCCAACAGGTAGCAAAGTTGAGATCCAAAAAATATAAAAGCAGTTCTTCCTATTTCAGCTTGTTTATGTATCATTCAAAAGCTTCACTATCTTTCATAAGACTGCATTAAACAACAGAATGGCAAAGTATTTTTTTTTTCTTCTGGAGAGATAAATATAGCTTGACATCTGTTTTGTTTAGGCTGCAGGTAGTGCTGTTAGCAGGGTTCTTAGYCTCCTCCTTATTTATCCATTTTAATATACAATAAATAGTAGAAGTCTTTAAAAAAATAAAGTTCASTGGTTTAAAATTGCACTGCTTCTTCTGTTTCAGGCTCAGACAGAACAGAAAGCTTGAAGGGGCAACTTCTGACTTCCTCAACACCTGTGTCATTCAAGATGCGACAGCAGGACTGTTGGGGTTAGGAGGATGTGCAATGAAAATCAGGAGAGAGTTTTGTAAGAAGACACTTGGGAGTGGGGTAAGGTAAAGAAAGGCTTAAAAGAGATATTTCRGAGATTTTTAATTGCTTATAATATAGCTGAGAGTTTCCTGAAACTTCTTGATTTAAGGCAACCAGTCTTATTGCCAATCTCCAGAGAAYGGGGAATGAACATCCTCAGCATTTGCTCCTGCAGGGCAACACCAGAGACTCCCTGTAGCAACGACTGGCCCACAGCCATCATTTCAAAAGAAGATGTTTTGCAACAGAAGGGGAGCAAACAAGCCTTAATCCGTATTTTCTTCTGTGGCCTCCATGGGACTGGTGGGGATACAATATGAGTTCCCTGTTGACACACTTCTGGGATCCCCAGACTTCCCTTGGATTTCATTCATTTCCCTCCCACCCACCCTCCTTGGAAATGAGAACAGCTTGTGAAYTCCTTGGGAAAAATGGAGGAAAGCTGTTGTGAAGCTTGCTCGTCACTATCCAGCTTCTGCACTGGAGACAAACTAGAAAAACCCTCGGAGTATAATCAGGTCTGATTTTAGAGCCTGAGCTTATCATGCTTACTTGAAAAAAGTCCCACTGAGTGTGTATTGACCACAAATATCAGGCCATTAGTCTGAAGAGACAAGCTACATTTTACCTCATTACCTCTGAAAATAAAAAGCTATATAGATTTTGGCAAACACAGACAGATATTTTTTAGTGTCTCTTTAAATCTTGCTTAATATATAAATGACACTCGAAAGTACTTTTTATTGCACTTGGCATTTTACCTAAGGTCATAACAAGTTGCTTCCCTAATAAAATGTCTTTTTTCCTAACCACAAGGATATAATTCAGACTCTCAGATTTGTAAAAAAAAAAAAAAAAAAAAAGTTTAAGTGTTAAAGCAACCCTCTGGGAATAAGAAGTAGGATTTCCCATCGAAGAGAAAGCAGTCACTTCAGTGTGCTGAACTGGCAGGACACCAAGGCCTGTAGTACTTCCTACAGACAACTTTCCAACACAACCCTTGAAAGAAAAACTCACTTTTTCACCCATTGAGGTAATCTATGATAACAGCAAACTATAAACAAAAGGAAAACAAACCAAAGGAAGTCTCTCTGCTGAGACATGAGGTGGCACATTATTTGCTGGGAAAGAGCAAAAATAAAAAGGCAACAACAGCAGTGTACAAGCAGATAGAGGCTCTCCATGGTGCAGAGCCTTCTGCATTTCCCCTGCAGTACACGTTTGATGCCAGAACTGATTCCCATTACGCTTTCCATGAATGGTACGCAGGAAGAAGGAGATATTTGTTTTGAACAACGGGACTAGAATCTGGTCCTGGTAAAAACAATTTAGACCCCAGGATTTATCTGTAAATAGAAAATCACCTTAGAATTTATCCAGTTGCAATCTGGCAGCTTGTTTGGATCATTTCCTCCATGGGCCTCTCTCCCTGCCATCAAAATCAAATGGTGAATCTCAGTTTTTGCAATTGCTTTCTATACCTTACAGCTGTTCCTCTTTTCAGGTTCTAGTTYGGCTTTTGCATTTCTAATGTAAACTTCTAGCAAAACAAAGCCAGTAATTAGCAAGTCACAGAATCTAGAGTGGTACCTGCACCCTGCACAAACTCTTCCTGCATATATGTATTATACCTTTCTTTCAACTGCACTTATGTGAAGCTGCAATTTCTACCCAGGAACTGGCATAATTTGAAATGCAGCATATACACTCAGGAAACTCTTTCCTACTGTGCGTATGGATCTTTAAAAGCCCTGTGGCCCATATAACAAAGGTAATTAAGAATTCAGGCCAGTTGGCTTTTAGGCATCTGGCCAATGCCAGCACTGTTGAAATCCCAGTTGGTGTTTATCTACAACCTGCAGCTCCTAAACACTTTTGTAATCTGACACTATTTGTGCCGAAGAGAATATTTTGCTGAAACACTGCAAATATGCACTGGTTTGGTTCATAAAGGTAATGTACATACTGGGTTTTATACCTACTGCGCAGCTATGCGAGTTCAAATGGTGCAAAACTATTCCCACTGGCCCAGGAGATAAAGTGACAGGTTACAAAGATTTAACCTACAAACACGCAGTGACAGCTAGACTGGACCCCCATGGCAGTACACAGCCACGCTCCACCACTGTCCTTGCTGTGCCTGTGAAATCTGGGAATCCCACTCCAGGGAAAAGCTRAATTTCATGCAAGCAAATTTTCTGAGAAAAGAGACATTTAAGATGTGCCTGAGGCATACAGACTCAATGCCAAAGCACTTTGGCCTTTCTGACTCGCCTGCAGGCAGTTGCTGGGACAGTGCACACAGTCTTTACTGCTGACTGGCACCAGGCAAACCATGAGCCTGTCCAGCTCCTGTTCAGACAAATTGCCACATGAAAGAAAGCGAATGAGCTGCAACAATCCTGGCCTCATGATACACATAAGGAGAGGAGGGCTCCTAGCGTACTTCCCCTTATCCTCTTTGCGAAGGCCAAATACGTGTTCCCCATGCCTTTATAGGAGATTATTTCTAACCCAACAGTTCTAGAATAAAATTACAAATTCCAGATTGTTTCAAACCATTAGTGAACCTGTCCTTGCCACTATTGTCCCAGTAAGAAAATGCTTAACTAMCTTTAAGGCAGAGTCTCTCCTATTAACATTTTTGATGCAATGCCTAYTTGGAGTCAGGAGAATGCTGTATAATTCTCCAGACGAAGGAGAAACCACAATCATTTGACTCTGAATGTTTCCTTCTTCCTGTAGCTCTTGTGTACATTTCTTAGCTCATATCCCTAAAAGTTTTTGTTTTTATTTTCAATACCTACATTCCCCTTTACCTACCCTCCTCATCATGTAATGGTTTTCCTTTCCTAACTTCCCCTCTAGAGGATGATGCCAAGAATGTACTCCCTGCAGAATTTGTATTGGCTTTTATTTTCTTTTTAGTTTTTCTAAAATATTCTATGGTTGTACATTCCAGTCATATACATTCTTTACACCCCTTGATTATTTATACTGAGTCCCAGTTATTACTGAAMATTCCTTTAATTCCCTGCCATAGGCTCATGTACTTCTGTTCTGCTGTGGAAAAAGTGAGCAAGCTCTTCAGAGCGGTTCCTCTGGATGGTCCAGATTGCTTCTGTTCTCTTCCAAAATCACATTGGAATTGTATCTTTTAGTCTTTTACTGCTGGGGCTTCACTTCGTTACAGTGGGTTTTTTGACGCACTGCGGTATGGGAGGATGTCTGGTGTAGAAGTTCACCTTCTAAAGATCACTTCTAAAGGCAGCAGTCTTGATTCAGCACCCCACATGATTCCCTTTTGCCCCAGGATGCTTCAGTCCGACCTGCAATTCTGAAAATCTTTATTCCTGCTGACAGAAATCTTATCCATGCTTTGCCTTTAACTTACAGTAAGTCTTCATAAGGAATTTCAAATTAGTAAAGAAGCTTTAAGTGGTCTAGTACAAGCACAGAGAATGTCACTGTCTTAATATCTTCAAAATTTATGGCCCACGATAAAAATGAAAGCTAATACTGACATTTGTGGCTGAACAGGTTTTCTCTAAATCAGGCAAGTTGAGGTCTGTTGTTTGCATTGGTCAATGAAATGGTATATATATCCTTGCATATACGTACACTGTCTCTTACAGAGTTCAATACTGATGATTTCTTTCTACCAGAGAGAGTTTAGTGTCTTTACAGTGTAATTCCTGCCTTCCTAACTCAGTCTGTCCTACACTTTGGGGGTAGGAGGATGTGGGTGGATGGAGTGATGGGGGAACACAACCTCCCTTGTTCACTCCTGGCCCCAGAAGGCTTTGCAGAGGCTGAGTGTGCAAGTAAGTTTTCTACAGTCTCTCTCCCAAGATCCCTCCAGCGCTGTAGAGGAGTTAATAGGGCTGCAACACAGTGAGGAGAAGTAGAATCCCAGGAAAAASCCAGGCATGGGAAACAGTGAGCTCCAAACCAGATTCAGAAGGGGAGTAGTAAATCAYCCCCTATATAAAGTTTTAAAACTCAGTATATGTTATGTATTAGAATATGTAAACATACATGTTTACATTCTTTTTGAAACTGTGTATATGGGGAGTCTGTCTTCCCCATATGAACCTGCCCAATCTCCACCCTGTGTCCCTCTCTCGGCCACTTTCTTTCTGCCCATGCAACATCATTATGCTATATCGCCTCTCCTCCTCCCCCCAGGTTTACCCAGCAGCACAGGGCAGATTTATGCAAGAATCACCAGCAGCCACCCCAGGAATCACCATCTTATCCCGCACTGACTACTCTGCAGTAACCGCGTAGGAGAGGGTCCAGACCCCACACAGCTGTACATTGTACATTATACCTCRCAGTCCTCCTCCCGCTATGGAGAGGGCTGACTGTTCACCATGCAGCATGGASTAGTAGTTTACTTGGACCGTTCCCGTGGAGCGTCCAACAGACATCACCCCGATGGACGGAAAGGGTTCGCAGGATGCAGCTTGGGCGATGCAGAGGGCACTGGCTGACAATGCCTCAGGATTTTCTAGTTCTGGGGGCAGGTTTCCAGAAGGAGGGGCGTGGAGCCAAACCTCATCGCGTAGGAGACTCTGCGGAGGACTCGGTGGGAAGGGAGGTCCTCCCCAAGACCTCTGGGCAAAACGTACAGTCTGTCCTCTGGCACTGAGAAAGGAAAGACGAAGACACCCCATCTCCCATTCTGACGTCCATGGTTTAATTTCAATGCTCATGTGTTCCAGGTGATTGTTATTCCCCCCAGTGCTTGTAGGCTTYTAAAAAAAATAACTCGAGAAATACTAAGTTAATTATTGTGGTTATTCAACATGCCTCAGAAGGGAACCACAGTCCCGTCTCTCTAGTTCTTCTGGCTGCAAGTCTGTTCCCTCAGCTGCTTTGAATTTTCAGATGGTCTTAGCCAATTATGAAGATATAAAATGATGCAAGGATTGTGAACTCTTTTTACAGAGAATTTAATTGAAGTGCTTGTTTCTATAAAGCTAAAAAACAAACAAACATTCAGGCACTTGCTTTAGACAAAATAAACAAATGAGGTATAGTGCATCAAACCTTACAAGATTTAACATATGTCTTTATAAGGTGCAAGCAGGACATTGTAAACCAACTTCCCCTGCTAAAATTCCCAAGTAGGAATTTTATGTGGCTTGTTATTAAATGTTTMGTCTGAATAAGATGAAGGAGGAACTGAGTCCTCACATGTTCTAAATGAGGCCTGCAAAATAGTTGAATCATTTTATTTCTCGTGCATCATGAAGTGGTCAAAGTCTACCAAAAAAGGAGAGAAAAATCAGAACAGAAGCACTTAGGACAATGTTATAAACCACCCTTCTATTCATTACAGAAACCTTTGATATATTACACATGTGAGGAAAATGCCATTGGTCTCCTTGCAATCATATCTGTCAGATATTATTGTGATTATCWCGATTAGTGCCTCTGCACCATCTGCTACAGAAACAGTCCAGTTGTCTTTCTATGTAGTAAAGAAGGTGATTGCAATTCACAATTCTGCTTAGACTTGAGCCCGGATAAGTTAAAGGGCCTGCCTTTCCCCATCATTACTCTTGGCTSAAATGCAATGCTTTTGTGCTCCATCAGACCCTGGTCTGGCAGATTTAAAATAAAATAACGCAAAAAATACTTGCTTAATATGCTGTTTCTCTGATTTTTTCAATAGCTGGGTGGCCATTTGTCAGTAGGAGGCAGCGGGAATAATAGTTTGGTTTGTTGGGAGCACATTGTTTATAAAATGTTTTAAATTAGAAACACAGCCAGGGATTTGGATGGACGTGATTACAAATTAAAATGCATGTAAAAATATTACGCCAAAGGGCATGCTTCTTATTTATACTAAGACCGGTTTTGTCCTCTACCAAGCAAGTTAAGACAAGGTTTTAAATTCTGGAATTACACTCATTGGCTCCACAGCACATGAAATGGGAGATGCAGCAGTACCAAYGCTGTACTTGGCTAATAATCTGTAGGACTAATTAGCAGATTCACAACTGAAAACAAAAGTTGTGATCCTCCTCACCAGCCTCTATWTTCCTAACTCTGTCAGTAGGTCACAGCCTTATTTAGGCCAGAAGCAGCAAAGCCTGTGCTTTCTTGATATACCTACCTGAAAAGAAAGATGCTGGGAAACAAACTTCATATGAGTTTCCTACCAACCATCAGTTTTGTTTTGTTTTGTTTTGTTCTGTTTTTTTCTAGGTATATACAGTTTTAAATATTCAAACACCTTCTTCAAGTCAACTGAGTCACGGTCTTTGGATGCATGGGAGTGACGATCCCATCCTGCTTTCCTACAATACCCGCTCCTGCACCGCCAGTGCTGCCAGTCCCAATAGTCCAAACCATGCTTGATATATCAGGTGTTTTGCAGCTGCTTCTTCAGCCATGTGGCAAAATCTTGCTCATTAAGAGGCACAGATCCCACTTTTGCCATCACGTACACTGTGCCCTCCTTGGGCTTCCCACTGTCACACCTGTGGGTACAGGTCTGGGGTGGAAAGCGAGTATAAGCGACTAATGTAAACCTGCGTTTTTAATCAGCTGAGTGCCCATTCGGTTCACATCCTTCTTTAAATACTGCCTTCCATGTTCTCTAAAGAGAGGTTTGTTTTGAAACAGTATTTTGACAGCCACTCTGTTGAAATGAAATGATAAATACACATATATATATACACACATACATTTTCTTCTTTTTCCTTCCTCAGAGTAAAGGAATCAAAGCCCCAGTATTACCTACAACTTTCATTTCTGCAGTGCAGCTGGCAAAGAAAAGAACAAATAAGGCTCCCCCTTTCAATTATTTGTACACTTTTTAGATGATCTCCCACATGTAATTTGTAATATTCATGAAAATTACCCTGACATTTTCCTATTCATTTATTAAACCCTGGGAGACCATTACAGTTTCTAGCCATTCAAACAGAAAGTCACATCATTTCTCACACATTTTAAATGGAGCCAAAAAGATGCTGGCAACCCATCAACTACAGAGCAAGCCTGCGAGCATATTTCCTCCAAAATGTGTTTTCCTTACATTAACATAGTGTGAAGATTTCTAATTCTTGCAGAGAAACAAAAACAGTCTGTAAAAATCCAGCAACTTGGTCATATTTCAGCATTATGATCAGAGTCAAGAAGAAAATTCAGAAGGCTGGGCACCTTTCCACGGAAATGAGTGCACCAAGCACAGTCTGCAGGAATAGTACACAAGGATCTGAAGAAAGGAAGCTAAGGAATGGAAACAGCACCTGCTGTTTAAGGTACCCAGATTTTATACAGTCGGAAGGAATAACCAAATCCTGTCCCAAGTAATCATTTTCAAAGACAATCGGGAAATTGAACAGAATTACTGTACACACAAAAGGCACCGGTCAGGCATCAGCAACAGAACTGTAAAAAGGCAATGGGTAAATACATATTTTTTAGTGAAACACAGGCAAATACAAAGCAAATATCAAAATACTATCATCAACTGGTGGGTCAGAGGGAGAGTTACAAAACACAGGAGAAGCCAGAAAACAAGGGCTGCACAACTAGCACACTGATAGGATATAAATCCAGAAATACATTTGACTCTACCATGCAAGACAGCAAGGAGGGTGCGAAAGGTTTCTTCAAGCATCACAGATACCTCAAGGCTTTGTCAAAAGCTTGGGAGAAACTTTACCTTTTATCACAGATTTTTTTCTCTTCCACTTTTCCTGCTCAACAATACTAGTGCCAGTAAAGAGGAGGGAGGAACAAGTASTAGTGGATACTGTATGTCCATATCCATGCAAGGAGACTAATACTGTTCAGCAATCTCGCTGGCAAAACAGCCAAGAATGGAACATGGTAAATAAACGGTATAATCTTACCCATAAATACGGCCATTCCACATCTCAGCTAAAGCACCGGAGCRGGACACTGTGAAGGGTATGTCCTGCGTATTTCTGTACTGCTTATTCATTCCTGCCTTTCATTTTACTACTTATCGGGGACTGGTTTTCTTAGGGTCTTGTTGCAGATGTAGCTGGATAGAAAGCCCACTGAAAAGAAGAATTACCAATGACTTTTGCCTGCCTGCACCCAAGCTTTCCTTCATCTTTTGGCTTTGGCTGGGAAGGATTTTGTAACTTAAGAAACCACTCTTAAGGTCACATGCAAAGGCCACTTGCACAGAGGAACAGAAGCACTCATAAGCAGAGTTTAAAGCACTTTTCTTACTGAAGGGCTTAGGAGTCTTCATGTCAGCTGGGACATCAGCACAAGTCGGACCCCAGGAAATGTGTATTTGAGTGCTAGGACTTGTCTGTGCATTGCCAGCAGCAGTAAGATGATGTTCTTAGCAGAAAATACAGAGACTGTCAGATAGAAGATGTACTGTATTTATTGAAACCTCCATGTTTAGCATACAAAAACCTCTTAAAATCACTAAGATGCCTCAAAACTTCTTCATAAACCAGCAGAAGAATAGAGTACTGTGTTCCCAACACTGTGGATGGAAAAATCTCCCAGAACAAAGTCCCAGACCTTATCACAATTGCTTCCTCAAAGGAAGAGAGGCTATACAGTGCCCAAGGCCAATCGAAGCCTGCTTGGAAACCTTGTCTCTTGTTGCTCTAGGTATCAAAATAGGAAGTAAACAGTGCTGAGAATGGTTTGGAGGAAGTACAGTTTCCTCTCCCTGCACTTGCTAAGTTCGCTTATCTTTCGTGCTCTCGGCAACCCCCCTTCACTCACTGCAGCCAGCAAATTCTGCAGGGGCCCTGCAGAAATGACCTAGAAGAATAAAGTTTATACAAAAAAAATCTATCACCAGCTTATGCATGACTCTGGGAAACCTTGCAATGCTCTGCCTGAGAACAAGAGCTTGGAGAGCATTGCTTTAGAGGGGATAACTATACATCACATCCCTGAGACCCTCTCCATTCAAGGCCCAAGATCTTCACCAAAGATACATCTCAAATAAAGGTGATCTTACACCTTTGCTGAAAATGCAACCTGTGTCTGATTTTCACCATAGTTATATACACATGGTCGCGATGGCTAAAACTCTTTGAAGTACATTATAGGCATCACTTAACAGGARAATGTTGTATTTCTTTAGTTTTCTTTGGATTTTCATTGGATTTGGAGAAAAACAATCCCCGATCTGCCTGATCTCTTACYTGGAGATATTATGTACCAGAGATAACCAGAGGTACAATGACCTTTTCATCAAACCTAGAGGCCTTTATGAAAGACTTGGCAACAGTAGACCTACTAATGAGAAAGAATGAACGGCTATACAAGTCATCAAGGCATCGACGCTACATGTGGAGGCCAAACCAGAGACACCACCGCTGGTCATTTGTCTCAGGGTCCAAGTGACCGAAGTTWTTACTAGTACATTAGGGATTTCGGGGTGGGTTTTTGGTTAGGATAAGGAGCAAATACATTATTTTTAAATGCACTGGTCTGATGAAATTCACATTAGGTAGAGAGGTGGTTCAGCTGCAGAACTGCTAACAGCTCTCACGTGATAAAAGTGCCTGATGGACAGAAGGGATTCCCAAAAACTGGAAAAAGCAGAAAGGCAGTAGTTTAGAGCTGGGGGGGAAGAGAAAAAGGAGAAAAGAGAACCCAGTCAGCTTCATTCCAGTTGCTAATAAATACAAGGACAAATAAACAACTGTCTCCAAGATAAGTAGGCAATAAATTACAGGCAACATGGAACTGTTGAGAACAAATCACATGAAACCACTCCAGTTTTCTTTATGACAATAACAGGCATTGTGAGTGGAGAAAAGCCGCAAACGTCATTTATATTGATTTACACAGAACAGTGTCAAAACCCTTACTAGGTTTTCTCAGAAGTTAACCAGAGAAACATTTTCTAGATGAATCAGTGATGAAGCGGGTGCTAAACTGGTAGAAACCAGACCAGGTAGGTCTCAGTTTTYCACTGCAAGGAAGCATCAAGCAGGACTCCCGGCCAATACACCCTAAGAGGGGACTGATTTGACATTTTCATGAGTGATTTGGCCAGTGGGGTACAAAACATCATTGTTATTAAATTGCCACTGGCTTGGAGTGGTGAGACAAGCTGGCTTAGAGCCCTAAGGAATTCCCATAGGTAAGAGCAAACKATCACACAAAGAAACGAAAAAGAGGTTGCTTCTCCAGAGAAAAGGAAGAGCARCTGAAACGTGGTAATTGCCTTCAAATACATGAAATCTAAATGCGAAGCGGAAGGGCAGAGCCTGTTCCCCAGGCCTGTCTGCCTTCTACAACATGAATTCAGAGCACTAAATTTCAGCATGGGACATGCCAGCTATAGCTTTAGGAGGACTAGGTTAGAGGAGCATCTGCGGGCAATTTATACTGCTTGGGACTCGGGGCTAGAACAACACTCATCTCCTTCCTAGCCCTGTATTTCCTCCGATTTTAATTGCAATGGTCTATTTCTGTAAGTTGTAAAAAAAAGAAGGTAAAACCTGAAGTAAATATGTAGAAGATCTACAGACGTTTGGCTTGGACTATTACCATCTGGAGGTTGACTAGTTAAATGAACGGTAAACATTTTTTAATTTCATTTCAAATTTTAATTCAAGATCAGCTTTTCACAGTGAACCATACAAACATTTGTGAATGACTATTCCAATACAAAATTACCTGTTTTGCAAAAAAGAGACATTTCTGGATTGGAAAGTGGCCCAGACTTTACATGTGAGTAGTTTTATGAAGTTTCACAAAGGCATTTTCACATTTTCACATCCCACCACTTCTTGCTTTCAGTATCAAGTGAGAGGATGTTTAATATTTAAAATGAAAATTAAGACACTTTAAAAAACTGAGTTGATGAAACAAAACTTTTATTCTTCTTTGTTGCTTCATTTTTTTCAAAAACTCATTACTTCAATCATTCATATGTGCTAAACAGGTGGAATTTTAGCCTTTTCAATATTTTAGAAAATCTGATTGACATTTTGCAAACATTTGTATTAGCTTTTCTTCATCAGTGCACTCACAGATTTTAAGATCAAATTTAACACTGGAAACCATTTGAGAATTACAGAGCTTTTTATACCAAAGGACTCAATGAGTAAGCAAACAAAATCCTTTTAAAAAGAGAGAAATGGGTGCTACATCAAAATCTCTGGGGCTGGGAAGGATGATCATGTTGGTTCATTTTTTCAGGAATCAAACTAAAATATGTCAAATCATACAAAGAATAATTTAGGGAAAAAACTGAAGAAAATTTTCAGAATACCAGACCTTTGAGAAAGTCCTGGCATATTAAACAGGCTGAATACCGAATATTAAATCCRTGTTAGCAAAATGATATATTTCCCACACACAGACTGAATCTCAAAAGACCTGCTGGAAACAAAAACTCATTATTTGTAAGGGGGACATGTTCAYATTCATATCCAGATTCACTTAGGAACTGGGGCATGGTAAATACCCAGAGAACACTCCCGCGAGCCTGGAGTTTTCTGTCCAGYGGACATGAGAAGTGAGAAATTTATTTTTGCTGGGGGGAAATGGTAGAATAAATCTTTGTTTTTCCCAAACACGTGGCTGCCCTTCTCCAGGCATGACCATGTCCAAAGGAGGAGAAAAAAGCATTCTACAGGCAAAGAGGCCTCATAAGCAGGACGTTTAATAAGAAGCATGGAAAGAAGTGTTTTCCTCTCTCTCTTTTTCTCAAAAAATCTTCAAATGGTCTTGGTTTCATCCCACTGTAGAAAAGGAATATGTTGAAATATTTAAAACTAAAAGGGTTGAGGGACGGAAAAACAGTTCACTGCCAAACTTTAATTTCAAGTCCATTGAGTCAAGCCATTCTGACCTCACTGTTTAAGTTTTGGATTTACTTGGCCAGCCTCTGGGCTTTTGRCAGGAATTATTTACCCTCTGCAAAGCCTCCCCCCAGAAGTGGCAATGGCAGCATCACGTCGGGAACCTGACTTTGAACTGGGTCAGCACTCACTGTCGGTGGGAAGKTTGAGCGTGCATACAAGAAGTTCTTCAAAAAAGCTCTTTTCTCGCAGTCTAAGCCCATGGTGAATACTGTCCTCTCCCCTCTAGGCTCTGTGGTCACCCTGTTGGAGCTTATCTTACATGGCTTTATTTGCAGTTCTTGTAAATGCAAGGGAAGTTCTTAAATGAAATGTAATTATTGCGGTGAAAGTCATAAATATTGTGCTGGGAATCCATGCATCATTTCAGTATTTCAGCTGAATAACCRTTTTCACCGTGCTTTTCTGATAACAAAGTAACTTTTACTACAGAATGGAAGTTGCCCTAGGGCAAAGTAAAACAAGTTATATTTGTATTATGTAAAGTGTTTTGTGATGTGACAAAAAATATATATACACCTTTTTTAAAAGGAGAGAAAAAACTCTTTTAGCTCATGTTTGGAAGTTTGGATTAAGTGCCAAGCTTTGATTGAAAGGAGAGCTTAATTTGAACACCTGAACCAACAACGGATATTTCAAAATCCATCCATACATATTGCATTGCTTTCATTTGAAAGTTCAGAAAATAATGGTGGTAAGAATTTAAGTAGCATGTTAAATCTTCAGCCAGTCTTTCCACTCAATATATTTGTTAAAATAATGTGCTGAAGCAGCAGGAATTTATTATTGGGCTTTTTTCACACAAGACACACCTTGAATTTTTCCATTCTAAATCTTTTAACAGATGCATAAAGTGGTAAAGTGCTTCACAGAAAAAGCTTCATATATGACGTGAGTTCAAACACCAACGTAATGAAGATATGAAATATCAGCTATTGAACTATATGCTAATTAGTTTCAGATTTTCAGTCTAACATTTTTAGGTGTTTTTGACATCAACAATCCTATAAAATAAAACCTGCAACAGACTTTAGACTATGGAGAAAAGTCAGTTATCATTAGCATATATTTGGAGTAAGTTTCTGGTTTGAATTTTAAAAAAATAGCTGGTACACTAAAGATTTGGCTTACATCATTTTGAGCTAACGTCCCACTGTAGCTGACCTTGCATTTACTAACAAACTGACTGAAGTGTCCCACAGAAATCTCCATAACTGTGTCACAAGAACTAACTAGAAATGCTGATTTTGTCTGGACAGATGAAGTCAGATGACAACATAGAGAGCCTGCAAACCCAATGCCTTACCAGGACACACAGCGCCTTTGATTTTGGAAGTGTGCATACGAAATGCCAGAACAAATGTACAGGAATCAGACACTCACGTTGCAAATACACACGTATCGTGGGTGCTGCACCAGGCAGCACGGGCATGGCTGGCAGGTTTGGATATCACTGCTGGCGTAATGTGGCTGACACAGGAGCTGCTGATGCGGGTTAGATCAGASTTCCTCTTTTCCCTGTTTGCTGCAGCATCATACATTGGCTGCTTGCTCATGGCCACCTTGCCTGCACTCACACTAAGTCGGCCCTGCCACCTTCTTTACAGAGACAAACCTTTCCTGATCATCATCAATATCAAATTYGGCTCAGAGAAGATAACATTGTGTTACACTAAGAAACAGCTAGGCTGTCATGAGATTACGTTAAAATTTTAAAATGTAAGTTTTCTTGTTTTTTCACCATGAGAATTAGTTCTTTGCTTACTTATTTATAATCCTGCCTTTCCTCCAGAAGCATCCTATCATTCATTCTTGGACAAAGCACATATAATAATATATCGCTAACTCAGCACCTACACAAATCAGCCCTGTGAAGCTTGTAAGATTCCAGTAATAAGTCCTGGCTTTTAAGATATGCCTGATGGCTTTTGTTTTCATCTCATAAGTAAGGGGTATAAAAGAGTATGCAAGCTGTTCATAAGGATACTGAAACAGAAGTCATTGCACACTCAGATCAAACAGCTCTTGAATCAGTAAAGCGAAAAGTAACACATAATCTTATAACAAGGTTTGCAATTTTCAGAGCCTGTTGTATTGCACCTAGTTAGCTGGGTTGCATACGGTAAGGCATCATATTTCATCAAATTTCCAGCACAGCCTTTTGGGCAGTCAAAGAATTGCTGGCTAAAAGCTGATACTAAGAAATTAAACTTCTATAGTGTTATGCATCATACTGAAAGGGTTATTTTTGTGGAAAGAATAGAAAGAATCTTTTGATAAGGAAATAAGCTACACGGACAGAAAAAAAATGTGAATTTCGCTAATTATGTCACTATTATAGTGTGTGCTTCTGGAAACAAATCAYGTCTTTTTTTCCCAGTAGGTTACATATTGCTGGGCAGAATCTGCCTGTGGGCAAACTGGAAACATTCCTGCCAGTTCAGGGCACAGTTTGTCATTTTATTTAACTCACTATTTGGAAAAGAGAAACCCAGTGTAAGAAACGCAGAACAATGCCTGCACTCAAACAAGATCAACCTTGCTCGTTTTTATGCTTTAACCTTGTCAAAGAATCTCTGCTTGAGCAACTAAAGTTTTGGTAAGGACTCCCAGCTCTAGGAGGTGTTTAGAAGATGACTGGAACAACTCCTGGGGTACTTTGTAACAAGAATAATTAGGCAGTGACCTCAGCGTGTGTGAAAACAAAACAAAATTGTTGCTGCATTACTGCTATTAAAAATCCCTAACATGTAAATCTTGTGGAAAGTTTCATCGGTCACATAAATTTAAGTAATCATTTGAAATAGAAGGTCTGTCACAAGATTTGGTAGCACTGAGAAAGCAGATTAAGCTTTTATAGGCTGCTCAGTGAAGAATTGGAATCTTACCAAGCATGGGAAGAAAGGATACTCTAAAATGCAGGTACATTCAAAATGATTGGAAACCTGGAAATGTGATATGAGTTTGATCTGGTTTAGCATCTTAGAAAAACCAACGGAAAGACAAATGCAAGAGATCTTTCCTGAACCATTGGATAATGCTGGAGAAGAAAATTTGTGGCAGGAAAATGCTTGTGTCTACAACAAATACTGAAACTGCATGAATGAAAAATGGTGCCTTTTTTTGCAGTAGATTTAAATATCAGTATGCTTTGTGAAGGGGAAGAAGCAGGCCTGCAAATATATGTTTTACTATCGTTAAAATGTGTACACTGCCCCAAAGCGTGGCAGACAGGTTGCAAGTCCAGTAGATCATCTGCAAACACTGAACAAAGGACCAGGATGTCTAGAARAGCGCTCAGCTACTAGATTAAATGATCTGGGCAGATTAAATACCTAAAATATGAGCATCTTCTGGCAGAGCAAACACAGTCAAGGAGGTTGATTTTTATAGCCAATTTGTGCTAACGCCTGTCACAGATCAGCTTTTAGCCACTGTGCAAGACTTGCTTGGGCATCAGTAACCGCTGCACTTACATTGTCCCCAGTGAACTGCTTCCCCCTTCTCAGAAGCTACACAAATTTGGCCTTTTCTTAAAATTGCTCTCAAGCTAGAAGCCCACATCCTAGTTTCAAAAAACATGACTTGTTTCTTAGGAATGTAAATCACTCTGCATCCTGATCTTTGAGAAACATAGGTCAGCCCATGGAGTGGGAGAATGATCCTCCTTGTTCTGCACCACGCCGAGGGCCAGGGGTTGGGTGACCTCCACCCCCGYGAGCAGAAAGCGCCCAGCCAAAGGAGCGGGGCGGCAAATGAGGGCAGGTCATTTTGAATTGAATGTGTTTCATTTACACGTAATGAGGGCATGCCCTCCACCAGGCTGCTGGGGGGAGGATGCTGAGACTACTGATAGAACATTTCAGGGCCTTTCAAAAGAGAGCTTTTAAGGGCTCTCTTAAGGGCTTTTTTGCTCCTTTATTTCCTATACATAGGCACCATACGTGCAAAGGCATGCCTTGCTGGAAGCTCCTCAGGGAGGCAGAAACATTGCACAAAAGGGGGAAGCAGAGCCTCTCCTGAAATGGTTTAAAAGGTTTTATCTCACAGGTTTTAACCCACTGATGCAAACAGATTATTACAGCACTAAAACAAATAACAGATCACAGGAGCAGGGCAGCTAGTAGTGTGGTGCGCATCAGGAAAGGAAGGCGTTGCTCCGAAACCATAGCACTGCGCTCAGCCCCTGTGGATCTGTCCCAAATGAATTGCTGTGCAAGTGCTGCCCTGGGRGGGCTCAGGGAAGTCAGATAGATTCTCACCGCCTTGCAAGCAGCGTTGGGGAAGGTGTCCAGGAGATTTGGTTCCCAGGGACAGACATTAGAAATGTGACGATGAATAGGGAGCACTTGCTGACAAGGCGATCACAAGCACTTGGCTAGCTACTTTTCTCCCTACCATAATCTTTCCTTTTCTTCTGTAGGCAGAACCCTCCAACTCCCTTCAGTTCTGGCCTGCTTGCCTGCACCTAGATTCGTTGGGATTGCTGGGGGCAGATACAGAAGCAAATCAGGCAGTATTTCCTAGTCTTCTCACCCAGGCACAGACTTGTCCAATATTACTGTGAGCTCTTTAAAGTGAAATCTGTCCTGGGACAGTTTATCTAGGGGCAAGATAATATTTCACAGAGTTGTTGAGCATCACATAATGTTAAAATTGCCAAACCAAAATTTAAAAGTTCATAACCAGTAAAAATTATATCAAATTAAATAATTGTCACTGGTCAATTTGAAGGAAAACATAAGCAAACAATGGAGTTGCCAATAGCTACTCTAAAACAAAATTCACATCCCCAGTTAACTCTTTCATACATTTGGGGACTGCTGAATGACTGACTTACTTTTAATAGATAGCACTTACTGATTCTAAGAAAGCCAGTAAAACATGGACTGAGTTACACAGCCTACCAAAAGGAAACAAGTGAATAATAAGTTGAAAAATATTTGATTTTGTACAACTGTACTATTCATATTTTGGCAATGAGTACCAGTCAGTAATATCAGAGTGTCTTCAACAGTGACAGTAAATAGTAGTCAGTTGCTTAGACCCCAAAATTTAAATCAGGTATTTATGAATCAACTGAAGTAGACTAATCAATAAGTCAATTATGATTACTACTAACATACTTAACTCCAGAAGTAAATGTGATTGATTATGAAATTTTGCCAAAGGGTTACATGGCATTTCAAGTAATATTCAATTCCATTATAGTAAACTAAGATGCAACTTCATATTCCAATCTCTCAGACTAAAGAAAAGACTCCAATGCATAATTAGGTATGATGGTAATTGCTTAAAATTTCAACATTACACAACATTAAACAACTAACTATTGGTTTTAGTGCTCCTTCAAGGAAATCCTGTTCCAGGGCTAACACTAGGATTAAAAAGATAATGTCATATAACAATTACTGCTCAAGGCTATGGAGTATTCYTATTTATCGGTGTAGCTGAACATTTTTACATTATAAAAGTTAGATTAAAATAACTCCATCCAAAGAGATCAGAACAATAACATTACAAAATGAGACAGAGACAGTGTTCCTCACACTGGATTTGCTGCACACACAAACTGATTTTGTTGAACAAAAGTTGGAATTTTAATTTTTTCAGTATTCTGAAAAGCCTTTTTTTTTTTTTTCCCATCAAGAACATATATGTATTTCTTCTGAAACTCAGGGGATTCCTGGTGGAATCTGAAGCGATAGGTGTTGATTTCTCCGCTCTCTGGCACTGAGCCAGCTGGGTGGACTCCATCCACATGCCAGCTCTCTGGGAGGTCTCTGGGGGACCGGTCAGAAGAAGAACAGAGAATCTCTTGGAGAAGGAGAGGTTCCTGGTCACACTGATCTTCAGAAAAGCTGATTGTTTCCCTGAATTATTGACAGGTTAGAGGATTCTTTGGCAAAGCACAGTCTTTAGTTGGGGAGTTCATTCCCTGCTCCACAGTCTGCCTGAGAAGAAACTTTGGTTTTAGCTGATGTCTGACTGCTCAAGCCAAGCTCAAGTTTTTACCATATCCCATTTCTCAGATTCCAGCTTTCTTGAAATCTGAAGGTTAACAAAATGGATCATGAGAGAGAACCTGCCATTGTAGCTGCTGCCCAGATCATGAGAGAGAACCTGCCATTGTAGCTGCTGCCCAGAAGCAGATGTTTTCTCCTTACCTTCGTATTCTTCTGTTTACACATAGGAAGAATGTATTCCTCTTTTGTTAAACAAGCCTCATGTTCATGTTTAAGTATCATAACTATAATTAGTATACTCTAAATAGACTGAAAATTCTGCTTGAAAAGTCTAACAGCATGGAAAATTCTGAATATATGATGCAAATGAGTATGGTTTCTAACTAGCAGCATCTTCTGTGGTCGCTTCTCTCAAGAGAGAAAAGGCATATTTTAATATAATTTTTTGCATTAGTAGCTGAATAATAACTCCCAAACAGCAAAAATATTACATAGAGACAATAGCTGTAAAAAAAGTTAACTATCCATTCATTTGGAGTTTCAAGCTTTCTTGCAAGAAATAACTGCAGTTTTTACTGTTTTAGAGAAACTGTTCACTCTTAAGAAGTTTCTGCTTCTGAATGAGAAGAATCGCTTAGTGTGTGCATGGCTGATTAAAAATCTTATTTTTTTTTTTTTTTTAGGAAATCTGCTGTATATATTTGCTTCTTTCAAGCCCTTAGGAAACTTTACAAACAATAAACATGGCACCAAACTTGCTGATTTCTAAGTAAGGAAAAGTCTCAAATACTAAGCTTCAGTATTTCAGCAATAACGAAATATCCCTGATTGCAGCCTTCCTAAGAGAGTCATAAATACTTTTTGTCAATGTGCAGTTCTACCACTTGCAACATGATGTGACATTCATGGTAATATCAAAAGTTCAAATCATAATATCCTGCCAGGACATTTTAAAGCAGCTTTTGGACTGCACTAAGGTATCTGTTAGGTATCAAACATATGATCAATAGTTCCCCTGTTGACTACTATTTACTAACCTGATTTTCTGGATGATAACAACAGAAGATACAATTTACAGAACATAATTGYGGTCATAGAAAAGAAAGCAGAAACAAATGGCAGTGTTTGTTTGTTTGTTCATAATATTTTATGGTTAAAGCAAGCAAGGACATCCCTGCATTCACAAGGACCAGATAGGTGGGGAGAGAATGCAGCCACAACACTGAAGCCCAACAAGGAGATCGCAATGTTAATTCCCAGTGCCCTGTGTATGCCTTCACAGCTACRACTAGCTGTCAAAAAGCAGCATGTAATCCTGGCAGAAATGATTTGTATGTTGTGTTCCTCATTTAAAAATAAAGAAAAATATGCTGAGCATATTTATGCATGTGATGCTACAGCAGTATTCATGAGTTGGCTTCTGCATGAGATATCAGGTTCTTTCAAAAACACAGAACCCTCTTCTTCATATATAACCCCCAAGATAATACAAGGCTGATATATTAACTAATTCCCATCAGTTGCAAATCACTGTGTAAAATATACCATAAAACTTACTGAGTTATAGGTACCATTCCTCCCTTCAAATCAAATACAAGTTAGGCCTGAACTTGAGTTTAAATGTTTGCTTTTTTATTGTTCCAAAGAGTTATTGTTTTCTAAACAAGGCATTTCAAAGAAATCAGTAAAGTATGTTGTGAAAGAAGATCAGAAACGTGTGATCAAGTGTGAGAACTGGGATAGAATAATTTTAATGAAAATCATGCTTTTCTATCATTGTTTCTCAGAGGACAAACTGAAAGGACATAAAATTAATCCTCTTTGCCAAAATTAAGCAATGAAATTTCCTAGGGGAATCTTCAGTGAAAGAACATCCAAGCAGAAAAGCCGAGTATATTTGGGGTTCTCTAACCATATGGAAAGCTGTCACATAAAGTTTTATGAGCCTTTTTTGAGACATAATAATAAGTCTTTGTTAAGCGTATTGGAGATAATCTGAACTCTTGAAAGTGTTCTCTAAGTACCGTGAACATCAGTGCCCTCCACGCTAACATAAGTTTTATAGAAATACAACAGATACTTCTTCCCTGTTTATACATAAAAAGAAGAGCTCTTTCTTCACATGTAAATGGGACCGTGACCCTCTTCAGTACTGTGTATATTTTTTTCAGCATCTAATATGTGTAAATAGCCTCTTCATGGAAAGACTAACTTCCATGTTGTGAAGGAAAAGTGTAGAAGCTCTTGCAACTTACAAAGCTGGATACTTAGTAAAGTTTCTCTGCTCTTGGTGGAACAAATATGAATTTCTGCAACTCTTACAGCTCCCTCCTCCCAAGTACATTTGTTATCTCCTGCTAATTTCACTCCTTGACAAGATTTGAAACAGATTAAAGTCGCCCCCCCCTCAGTTTGTGGTCTCTCAGAAGGTTAGAAGTTCACGAGTTCGTTTTCCCTCAATGTTAAAAATACACCAGAAGRAAAAAAAAAAAAGAAAAAAGAAAGAGAATACAAAGCTTTCTGACACCTTTCAGGTCAAAAACAAACAAACAAAAATAAAAACAAAAAGAGCACAGACATATTCATTATTGAGATTGAGGCCTCTCAGTCTGCCAAACCAGCGGCTATTTAAAGATCTTCTATACCTTGTTTCTATGTACTTCCCTGGTTGACCTTCCCCAGGCCATGGCTAGATAGGGAAAAAATAGTCAAGTGCAAGGAAAAGACCCTTTAATTAGCCATTGCCCTCTGCAAATGGGGTCACCAAAGCGATGAGCTTACTCAGCATCCACCAGTAAAATCTTTTGGTAACAAGTCAAGCCACACCAGGCTTCTCTTCCCTTCTTTGAGTTTCTAGCCCCAACCACATCTCTCCCACAGGGACAGTAACTGCGTGCTATCCTGGCAGGGTCAACCCTGAGTCACCCTCCAGCCTGCAGGTCCCTGGGACAGCCTTGGCATTGGGTACAGGGAATAATAAAAGACAAGGAGGGAAGTTCACACTGGCCATGTCTATACTAGGGAGAGATCTGGCAAAGTGAAGGAGCTGGGGCTGAGGACCCAACATTTGCACTACACACCCTTCAGGGTGTCTTTACTTAGGACTAGCTCTGGTCTGGTCCCAGGGACCAAATGCCCACTTGTGCCTGCAGCTCACCTGGGGCTCTTGCAGCTTAGTGTAACCTAAAAGRAGCCCAGTTCATACACTGCAAGACTGCTCCATGATGCAAACCAAAGCACAGTAAGAGGGAACAAACAGGAAATTTTCTTCAAAAGCACTCTCCTGGTCCACGCGTCATGCCTAGAGATCAGGGTCAACCTCTCCCAACAAGTACATCCACTGTCCTTCTGGGGCAGCCATTCCTGGAGGTCTCTCTCACCTTCTAACCTCTGTCCTAATCCACACAAGTAGCGGTCATATAGCAGGGGGACGCTGAATGACCCCAAGGCACCTCATTAATTTTTTTATGTTCCTCATGGACTTCGCTTCTCTCATTCCACTGGGAAATCAAAGCCCAAGGTCTGCTTATGCAGAAAAATATTTCCAATTTATTTTTCTCCATGCACCAGGGAGAGGTGGGGATCAGCATTGGGCAGGTGGTTTATTTACTGCATGTTGTGATATTCCCTCCACTTAGTGTGGAATATTTTCTATGTGAAAGAGAGAGGAAGGCAGCACTTCTCTGTGCTTGTGATGCCAGCATCTAACAGCAAGCAGCAGATGCTCTCAGTACATCTCTTCTGGGCTTCTCTATGTAAAGAATAAACTCATGGCAATGATTTACACCACTTTCGCACTTCTGTCTTTCATTTTAGTCTTTCATTTCATTAGGTATCAGTATTGCATACGCCTGGTGACCACTATCTGCAGGCATAGTGGGATGAGAGCAAGACCCTGTGATGCCATGGCAGGTCCAGAGGGGAAGGAAGGGGCAGGAACTGCAGCATTACACAATTATACCTTTTATATATCCACAGTGCCCAAACCACATCGTCCTTTAAAAGAGAGTGACTTTCTAGAGGGAAGGTAAACAGAGGTATGGTGTTTAAAGGAAACTAATTTACTTCACAAACTTTCAAGGCTTAAAAGAAGAGGCTTAAAAGAAGACCGCCCTACAGCTTTTGAGCAGAAGTCTGACTACTGCAAAACAGCAAAACAGCTGAAATGCATTTCACTGAAAGTAAACAAAATCACAAACCTAAGCATTTAAAATAAATTTTGAGAGCATAAAATAAACCTTTGCCAACAATCCAGTGCCTATTTCAATGACAGTCTTGGGCTGCTGTTATTTTAAAGAGAAAGTTTCATGATATACAGTGATATAATCCAAACACTGCAATAAGCTTTGGTTTAATTAGGAACTCTGAGCCTCTCCATGCTGAAGGAAAAAAAACTTGAACAGAGGAGAGAAGCAGAGGAAGAGTACCTGGCCCAGGGAATTTGCTCTTTTTTAACACGGGATGTGCAGACTGTATGGGTAACACTCCTTTCCTTCCAAAATACGTCAGTGACTTGAATGGAAATGCCCTTCTTTTCCTCAGGGACAATCCTGATACCATTTCCTTATGCATGATCTTTGATGTTTCAGTGGGATTCCTAGAAATCTCCCAGCTGCCTGCAGTATGCTTCTCCTTTAGGAGTTACTCACCTCCAGGAGCAACACACCTGCCTTAACCATCCAGCTTGAAAACATTTAAGCCCTGTTCCTGCACTCACGCCCCCTTTCCCTATTTTCCTCCTCTTGCAACCACAGGCACTGTGCAACGAGCTGCACTGGTGTTCCCCAACAGGCTGACCCTCTGCAGATGGCATGAAAGAGTTCCATGCTCTTTCCCCCCATGAAAATGGGGGACAAGTTTAATTCTCTTAAAGTGGGAAATGCGAAATTCACTGTGACTCATTCTGCTTCTTTGGCATCAAATCCAGCTCTTACAAATCACTCTGGAGCAAATGACCAAAGTGTTGGAAAGAGCAGTCTCTGCACCCAGTGGACAATTACCTATGGAGCTATAGCCAATACCCCTTCATATTCCCATTCCTTTCCCAAACTGTTCAGCCCCAGCATCAGCCTGAGAAACATGTTTACCCATTCCTCTTCACTCCCAAGGAAATCCAGGGTGGGAGTAATTACCTCCACACAAACCTTTCAGGTTTGAAATGAGGAAAGGTATAACAACAAAGCACATTCCACCATACATTCCTATTGCACCTTGAAAAGTTTGCTTAGAAATGTTACTAGATGCTGTTACTCAATCTGCATGTAAAGTAGAAAAAAAAAAAAAAAAAAAACCAACAATGAATGTCCCACTTCCCCTGTTCACAGGTCCTTATCTACTACTATTGGATCAGGCTATCTCTTCAGTGGGCTCATATAATTCCCTTGTGTTTGGCTCCTCAGAGTTGGGTTCAGTCTACCTGATTTCCTCCACTGCCCCACAGCAAGATTTTCTTGTCTATTTTACAAAAATCTGTGAAATACACATTTGCACAATATACGCAGGAAAAAAACCCACAGAATGCCTCACTGCAAAGTTTCACTGATGACTTTTCCACAAAAACATGCTGGCCAGCCATTTTGCATCTTGTGGTTTCATCCATGGGTGCTGAGAGTAGGTCCAGGTCTCCAAAATCTGTTCTCGTATTTTAGTGCCCATGCCCAGCCATGCTTAAGGCTTTCCTCATTACAGCTCCATCCTTTGTGGTGCTGGTCACCCCGCCACCAGCAAACACACAGCTCCTACACCATACAGGCCCTGGGACAAGCAAGGCGCTTCATAGACTTTTTTCCTCCATGCTCTTCCTTTTAGCATTTTGGTGAGGTTTAAGGAGATGGAGGGAAAGGTGAGCAACTCAGTGAAGGTGATGGATTACTGCTCAGGTGGGGGGAAGTTTTGTTTTGTTGATTTTTTTTAACATGATCAGCACTGGTGGCAACTGAAAGAAGGACTGAGAGGCAAAATATCATTTGAAGAAACAACAAATGGCTTATCTACAAAAAAGAGATAGCATTTCATGGAGCTGTCGGAATGGCACAGCAAAGCAGAACGGTAAGAAGTTAAACATCTGTGGGTTCTTTTTCAGGCTGGTCACTCTTGAAAGCAATAAACAAAGATTTGGTCAATACCCAAAAATAAATTCACAAAGTTTTGTTGCCAGATTTTCAAAATGGGGCAATCTCTGCATGGGCTGATCGGACAAAGAGAGACTTTGCCTTTCTTCCAACCCACTATAAAAAAAAGAAAATCATAACAAGAAGCAAAGATTTTTAACTAATAAAGTCTACATGCATGTTTATCCCTTTTCTTCTCTGAGGGACATCATAGTGATTTTATGATGCTCCTAAGGAGAACCTTTGGCTTGTATTAGTTTGGAAACAGAAATTCTTTGCATATCATAGTCATTAACTAGCCTAGCTAAGAATTACTCAATGTTAACCCTGACCTAAGTGGATTGGAAACAATTATCCCTTGATACTAAGAGCTTTTTCATTCAATAACCAAAAGAGTTATTTTCCACCCTGGACCACACTTTAAAAAAAAAAAACAACACAAACATGTTTTCCAAAACAGCCTAAATGCAAAAATGGACATTTACCCTAAAAGCAATTTGTTTAAACTGATGCAACATCACTTCTCATAATATATTTGGATCTATTTCAGCAATTGTTGGAGAAAAACAGCGAGCCTTGGAGCTCAGAGCACTTAAGGGCTGCTGTAGCAAGTCTGCGCCGTCCCATTGCTGTGCTCAGAGCGCGTCGTGTCATTGGTATGAGGTGTAGCTGCGGCGCTGGAGGGCCGAGCACGCRGAATTGGGCTTGGCTACAGTCCTTGCTGCCCGCACCATGGCACAGATGTGCACCCTTTTCCCCTTGTAGTAAACGCATGAGCCGCCGCCAGCAGCAGAGAGTTCCCCTCTTCAAGGGGAATCATTCACAGTGCCTCTCCGGTCTAGTTAAGAGAGTGAGCAAGGAGTCCAGGATTTAAGTATCTCTGTGTAAGACATTAACACTACAAGAGCTTGGTTTGCAGAAACAGAAGTTTCAAACAGCAATTTTAAGTAACAAGTCAAGGTGCAGGATGAGGAAAGAGCTGCTACTCGTGCCTTTCCAAAAAGTGCTTATTCATATCCTCATGCAAAACTGCCCAGACCACATCTCTTGGGTATTCTAAAATGAACATTTTTTTTTCTCCACCAACTGAAAGTGATAAAAGTTCCCTGTGATTTAAATATGTAATAAGAGCATGACACACAGGATTTCTGGTAAGAAGCTGTGTTTTGCTTTCCAGCTCAAACCACAGGATCTCATTCTGAGCTGAGGACGTCACTGGATGGCAGGTGTCACCRACCAGGGCTGGGAGGACAAGAGGCCATGGGGTTGCTTCTGGGCACAAAAGCACTCACTGCTGGGGCTGCAACAATGGGAGGATGGTCTGTGAAACAAGGGTTTGAGTTTATTTCTAGCCAGGATCAAGAAAGGATTTTAGCCTAGATTAGAGGATTTCTTTAGCCTGTACAGGAGCGTTTCTTGGCCTTCTGGGAAGAAAGGTTGAGTTGGGGTTCAGATCAGGGGTAAGGAAGCTGGGCTGCAGTAAACTGCAGAGATGAGGGAGATGTTTCTGAGCCAGAAGGGAAATGAGTTGTGTTAGGAGGGAAGAGTGAGGGCGAAGGACAGAGCAAGCTGGTGAGAGAGAACTGCTCACATGTGCAGCAAGAGGAGGGACAACGAGCATGGAAGTGCTGTCTTCTCTTTGGATTTCATACCCTGGCTTATGCAGCTCCCTCCTAAGGTGAGGTAGCCACAGCAAATAAAACATAAGGAGTACATCCTACTGTRGAGATATTTTAGTATCCCCAGCGGAGATGAACTGTTTACTCTGTTCTTTCCTTTTGATTTGACATTGTTTGCTAGCTCAGAACTCTGCAGAGGGATCTGGACAGGCTGGATTGATGGGCCAAGGCCAATCRTATGAAATTCAACAGGGYTAAGTGCCGGGTCCTKCACTTGGGTCACAACAACCCCAGGCAAYGCTACAGGCTTGGGGAAGAGTGGCTGGAAAGCTGCCCAGCGGAAAAGGACCTGGGGGTGCTGGTTGACAGCCRGCTGAACATGAGCCGGCAGTGTGCCCAGGTGGCCAAGAAGGCCAACGGCATCCTGGCCTGTGTCAGGAATAGTGTGGCCAGCAGGAGCAGGGAGGTGATGGTGCCCCTGTACTCGGCACTGGTGAGGCCGCACCTGGAATACTGTGTTGAGTTTTGGGCCCCTCACTACAAGAAGGACATTGAGGTGCTGGAGCATGTCCAGAGAAGGGCGAYGARKCTGGTGAAGGGTCTGGAGCACAGGTCTTATGAGGAGCAGCTGAGGGAGCTGGGGTTGTTTAGCCTGGAGAAGAGGAGGCTGAGGAGAGACCTTATCGCTCTCTACTACTACCTGAAAGGAGGCTGTAGTGTGGTGGGTGTTGGTCTCTTCTCCCAAGTAATTAGCGATAGGACGAGAGGAAATGGTCTCAAGTTGCGCCAGGGGAGGTTTAGATTGGACATTAGGAAAAATTTCTTCACCGAAAGGGTTGTCAAGCATTCCTGCCCAAGGAAATGGTTGAGTCACCATCCCTGGAGGTATTTAAAAGATGTGTAGATGTGGTGTTAGAGACATGGTTTAGTGGTGGACTTGGCAGTGCTAGGTTAACGGTTGGACTTGATGATCTTAAAGGTCTTTTCCAACTTAAATGATTCTATGACTCTATGAACTTACAGAAAMTTTGCCTGGAAACTGCAGGGAAAAGCAGGAGAGTCTTGGCAGGGGATGGCACAGTTGCAAAGCTGCTCGAGCTCCTTGAGCAGAGCTGTACTCCTCTGGATGCACTGCCCGCGCTGCGGAGAGCAGAGCAGTGACCATTCTTCTCCAGCCTGGAACAGATGAGTTTGGGCTTGTTCACAGAGGGTTTGGGATGCACAGGGGAGGAAGGATATTTCTGTTGATCATCGCCAAGAAAATCTTTCAATAAATGAGAAATTGTTATTTGTTTGGTATTGGACCAGATTGCATCCAGATTCTTCCTCTGTTGGAGCTCAGTTGTGTTTTATTGCACTTGTGTAACAATCCTGGCCCTATCTCGGAGGGGTGGGTTTGCATTTTGGACAATTGCCTGGTAAGTGGTAGGATGGGACCCCTAAGCACTTCCCCATGCAGTGCATGTAGCTTGTACCACAGGGCTTTTTTCAAGGGGGTGGAGTTGTGGGAGAGGGAAAATGTTACACTTTTCATGATACTTAATACACTGTGACTCAAAGACCATTGGGGTCTCATTTTGGCTYCATTCAGCCCATAATTAATTTCTTGTCCCTTTCTCTAAAAGTCATGGGTGGGCGACACCATTTTGCACACAGCAGAAGGCTCTGCAACGTGGCTTATACYCAGGCTATGGATGGAATTTCTCAAGAATTGAACAAAATAGGTCCCAAAAGCAAAGCCAAGGGTTGGGAGGTTGGGGGTTGGTTTGGGGTCTTTTCTGTTGGGGATTTCTCCATGTGGGTCCTTTCTGCCACTGTCCCACAGTTAAGAAAAATAATCATCCCCACGGTCCCTGAAGCTGCTGCAAAGATCTGTAGACAGCAGTTGACTGTTTAAGGTAGCTGTCAGGGCCCTGAGGGCACTAGTAAGCCTTACTGACCCTGACCAACCTCCCACAGTGCCCTGAGAGAAGTCAGGGGATAGAGACAGGGAGGCCATTTCTCTAATATCATCCTGCTTAGGAGGACCAAGAAGCAAGAGCTGCCCTATGGGCTTCGCACCCAGGAGAAGAGAGACAGGCTGCATGCATGATGGGGCAAAGGCTGACCCAGAGAAACGTCACCTATTGAGTTTGTGAGCTGTTGCTGTTACTCTGCTATTGATGTAGTAACAGCTAAGTAGAGATGTAAAGGTGTTAAAAGAAGACTGGGGAGCAGTTAACCTCCCTCAGACAGATAAACAAAACCCAATTTTTGTCCTTATAGCACCACAGGGGAAAAAAAAAAAGAAATTCACAATGGCATTGTGTCTTTTTATATCTCTACAATTCTTTTAGAAAACACCTGTGGTCCAGAGAGCACTAAAATTACTCAACAAAGACTGGGAACATGGACCTGTTGGTGACCTCTCAGGCTGTATCACCAGGTCTTTTGGCATCTTAGTCCTGCTGAGTAAAATTTATCATCTTCTTCATTTTTCATTCCAAAGCCACAGCCTTTAGAAAAAAACAGTATCTGGGCAAGCCAGGCTGAAAGCCTTTGCATCGAGCGCTGCTGGGCGGGAAGGCGCAGGGCGATAGCGCGGCCGGCGATGCCATCTAGCTGCTGCGCTGCCGCCGGGTGATGCTCGCCGTGGTGGTGGGCCCGTCAGCCTGCATGGACCTTCCTAAAACAACTTCTGGTTGTTATTCCTTCCGCTGGAAAACAGGTTTGTTTTCACTCGAGGCATAAGATAAAAGGCTGGTGTTTCTGCACCAGTTGTGCTTTATTATACTTTCAGTCCATTCTTGTTTTATTCATCCTGCTTCTCTCCTTTCTTCTGATTTTAATCAGTTCTGATTTTAGTCAGATGCTGCTGCAATTGCCTCTAATTCTCTTTCCACCAGTACTGGAAATATTCCCCCTCCCTTCTCATTACCTGCATGCCATCAGCCAGCTTTCCCCTCCCTTTGACCTTCCTGTTAAAAAATATAACTATTTATTTTACAAAACAGACATGGGCTCCTGTGTGGTAGTTTCTAGCACCTTTAGAAAAATAAATAGCTAGTCCCATTCCTCAGGCAATCCAGGTACCCTGGATGTCACTGACAGCACAACTGACAATAAGGAAGGTATTATCTATCCAAATTTTGATATTTCTCTGCCATTTTTCAAACAGAATATGTGAAATAACTTAGGCAATAAGAAAACCTTTTAATGCAGATGAGGACTGTTACTCATGAAGGTTTCAGCAGTTCTAAAGAGGATTTCATTTTGAAAGCGTTCACCTCTCAGCAGACTCCATAAGCCACAGAAGACCTCCTGGACACTCACATCATCCAAGGATCCAGGCTCTAAAGCCATCCAACACCTGTGCAAACAGAGCTAGTATTACATAGGCAGTGTGCCCTGCCATAACATCCATCGTGCTGGGCTCTGTGCAAAGGACACACATCTTTCCAAGGGGAGCCAATGCAGTGGTGTTCAGTGATGACAGTGTCCCTACATGGTGAAAAACTAACATAAAGTGATCTCAGGTCTCACAACAGCAGCAGAGAATGCCCGAGTTTCTGCCGTGGTTCATTTGTCCTGAGGTACTCTGCGCTGCCGACCGTCTGGCCATGGGGGCAGATACTGCATTCTGATTCATGCATGGCAGATGTAAAATATCTGTAACTCAGTTGGAGCTCATTAGCCACTCATGATTCCTCTGCCTTTTCCAGGAATTGGTCTATSCCTGCAGAATATGGCCCATGCATCTGCCATGGTGTGTGAAATGCAGCCAAAAAGCCAGGGACTGTGCTTGGCACTCAGAAAAGGATCCACTGGGGGGGGGCTGATGGGCTATCCCTGGAAAATCACATGCTACACAGCATCGGCAGCCAGCTGCTCTAATTTTGCTTYGGGCTTGCCAGTGTCTATGCATTCATTCCTCCAACATGACAGGGGAGAGGTGGCGGTGGTGGTGTGATAAAAGAAGAAAATGGATGGCTGAGTTAATGGTAATGACAGAACAACTCGAGCTAGTTGGAAACCAGGACAATGCAGGATAAGCTGTTACTAACAGATTTGTCAGAAAACTGAAAACCGCATTTATTTGAAGAGGATGAATGCGTGTAAATGCAGACGAGCAGAACTCAGAAAGGAGCTCTGTAAACCGTGCTGTCCGAAGCCCCTCTGTGCTAGGAAACTCCTCTACATTACAGAGTGTTCGGCTTAACCCATCTCTTCAGTATTGATCTCAGTGATTTCTTTCAGAACACAAACCCCYGGAAGGCGTTCAGCCCTGCCTTGAATGTGCATCACTGCTTTGTCTGTGGGTGACGAAGCAAGGTGTTGGGCTGTGACTGGAGGTAGGACCGGTGGCTTGGCCTTTCACATTGCAGTGAAAGCTTGATTCCTTGCATTGTAAGACCCTATTTTCAAGTGCTTACAACGTTGCCAAACTATAACCATTTGGAATGAAATTTTCCATGCCAGGTATCTGCCTCAGGCTGAAGTTTTTGGAAAATGTCCACAAACTCAGCCGTTTCCAATAATGAGGGTAAGGAAAAATTCATTGTTTTGTCCAAGTTAAAAAGCAATTGTGACCTTTTCTTTGAAAAGCTCTGGCACCCCTCTTCCTTGGAGAAGGAACTTGTTAGAGGGTTGCCTTTCATCAGAGATATCCCTTTTGCCCTCCTGAAAATCTGCCTAAATTTGGCTACATTATACACCTTTGGAAAGCTGAATTTGCACATGCTCAGTGGATAACTAAGAGATTCCTTTCATTTTACCTGTTGAACCCCYGAAGTTTTCATCCTCTCTGAGCAGGTTTCAATCTCAGGTCAAGCAGGATTTCACTTGCAGTTTCAGCTGCAGACTTCCACAGCCTACGACAGGGCCAGGCACCTGAAAGGAGAGCCAGGAGTCTGTCTCTTTTGCTCTCTCAGTGATATTCATTGGGGTGAGACAATGTGGAGGAGAAAAATTCCTGGATTCAAATGCAGAAAGGACAAGAGCCAGACGTGTGGGTGGTGATGAAGGAGGGGAAGACTCAGGAATCCTTCTGACAAGACAAGCAGAAGGACAGGACCGGGGATGGCACATGGATGTGGAACAGCAGCGTGGAGTGGAGGACAGAGCAGCGGTGGGAGGCAGAGGGACATGGTGCCTGTGGAGGGTGGGTGAAATGAAGCAGCAGAGGAGAGGAAGAGGACGGAGAAGTCTTTTCTCACCTGACAACTTGGTTCCCTGGAATGAGCCGCAGAGCCCATTTTTTGTCTGCCACATCTAATGTGTGAAATGCACAGCCTCAGCCCAGACACCRGAAGGAATATGTATCCTTTACATTAATCTTTACAGCTATTCAGTAAAAAGGGACTCATTTCCTTCACCTCTGAATGATGCTGTAAAAATGAATTAAAGACCAGTTATATCTGAGAGCTTGGCTATAAAGACAGAGTGCCATGGAAAAAAAGTGCATTAGAAAATTGATAACTCTTGATTTAGGGCAGAGCTTGAATAGTGGGACGTAGTAAAATGGTATTTTATAGCAGAGGACAGAGATCAAATTCCACAGCTAACTTTAATTTCAGCATTTCCTTAGCTGTTTGCTGTTAAGATGTCAAAGTCAGGTGGTCAGGTGTTACGCTTGTAATGYTATCTTTTTTTTATTGTCTAATTTTCTTGGCAGTGCTGGCATTGTCCATAGGGACTGACTGCATATGCCAGCTTGTGCTTCAAAATGCAGAACAGTAACAAGCATGGATAGTGATACAAGTTGCGATCTGGTGTTGGGACGGGTTATTTAGAGATGAAAAAACTGGGGCAGAAGTTGTTCAGAAAGGTAAGCAAGACTAAACTGTATCTTCTAGAAAGCTGATTTGAACTGAAGAAAACAGCTGAATACTCTGGAAGAGGAAGTGATCCTGGGAAACTCTCCTTCTCTCTATAGCATTTTCTTCAAACATTTTCTTCAGGGGTACTTAGAAAGGTACGTAAAAGAAGAACATCTATCATCATATCATTAGATTTAATTTCACTTTATAGGAGTTTGCATTTCCACCAGAAAATTTCTAGGCTCCTGCAAATTAAAAAAACTTTGAAAAATCTAACTAACATTTTTGGAAAAGAACTTTTGACCCATCAACATGTGTGTGCTGACACAAGGAAGCATTACAGACCTCAGCATGCATTTGCCTGAAGTTCTTTGTACTGTATTTGCTAAACGCTTATGGCTCTGCCGTGGGCACCCACACTGTTTCCTAAAACAGGGACTGGGGATGCTAAGGACAACCCCATGCCTCAAACTTGTGGAGACTGGGCTAATGGCAAGAACTTTTTCACGTAAGAAAGCTGATAGCACAGTTAATGTTTGATACTAAAGAAACGATTTTATAACAAAGGGAAAACCTGGTGTTTCAGTGTTGTAGCAGTCACATGAAGGGGACTGTCCATGGGATGTTTGTGTGTCCTACCTCAATGACCGAGCACAAAACTCCTGCCTTGAAGAGTGACCTCCATGAAGCCCCGCTACCTCCTGCAGCCTCCCGTGCAACGAGAATACTCTCAACTGCTTACTGCTTATGAAATAAGCCCCTCTCTTTTTCTTCACATCTCTTGCAGTGGCTACCTGCATCGCTAGCCTCATTGATGGCCCAGATCCAGAGCCAGTCCCTCTGAAGGCCATTGCTTTCTGCCCTTACAGACTTCCCTTAAGGGAGCAAGCACCTCTGTGAAGCCACTGGGGACTGTTTGAGGAGTCTGGCTTGGTGTCTCGAATCTCTTGCCGAGACCTATAGGCTGACTCAGAAGTTCCTGTGCAGCCATTCTGCATGCTTTGGTCACTCAAGGTTCCTTTGAAAACCTACAGACATCATTAGCATATGTTAACGACTGCTTAGCATATGCTAATAGTTCCCAGATGGGAAATGTTGCTCTGCATTGAATGGGTCCAAAATAAGCGAAGGAGACTTTGAGCGTTACTGAGCAGCTTGACATGCATCCCTTATCATCCCTGACACTACAGAGCCTATCAACATGTCAACAGACTGGGTAAGCCAGAGGGACAAATGACAATTTGTCAAAATACTGATTCAGAAATGCACAGAAATAAGCARTCCTGCCCTCGGCCATACCGGCACAAGGTCAGAGCCAGCCTGGAAGGCTGTTGTGTTCTTACCAGGCTGAAGAAACAACACCTTTTTCTTACATTTATTTTTGGGTTATTTTTGACTGCTTGGGAGGTGCTCAAATATTATGTGATGGGAACTACACAAGCACTGAGGCTGAATAGGGGACACATTTTTTCTTGTGGGAGACATGTCTTATATATGCAAGAGTGGCAGTAATTACTAGGCAATTTTTACCTTAAACCATGACCACCAAAGCAGCCTTTGTAACTATTATTTCCCAAGAGGTCTCTGGACCTGAGAGGCTTTCATGGTTACTTATTTGCATGCCACTGGGGAGAGGACATTAACCATGCTGAATTTATCCTATCCATCAGCCTTTGGGCAACCATCTGTGCTTCTTTTTATCCAGTGGACTAACTACAGAGGGGCAACAGGGTTTTTAGGGTTTTTTTCTCACTGTCCTCATTATTCCAGAGTCAGTAAAATTTTTCAAAGCATCAGAATCTCAGAAGTGCAGGAAACTGCTCACACCACAGTCTGGAGTGTGGGTTCAGCTTGAGTGAGTATTCAGATGCTTCTCCAAAGCTTATCTGGTCTAGCCAAAACCTCCTGAATTTACAAAATTGGGCTGGGCATTTTATGAGAACAGGATCTCTTACAAGATTTTCAGTATTTCCTCTGCTGACTAGAAAATACCATGAGATCAGCTTGGAAACCAGAATAATTTATTTTGATCAAAAATGGATCATAATGTTCCCAGATCCTAAAAAGATTCAAAGTGAATTGGCTTGTAGAAATCGATTGAAAGAGGAGGAGGATGACTCCTTTTATTTTGCCCTTCTTAATCCAGTTTGCCCTTCTCCAATGGCATCTAAAGTAACTCTACCCTTGGCAGCCGTGTTTCCCGTTTCAAACCCAACCCTTCCCTTGCTCCGACGATGCCTTGCTGCTGCAGCACCTTCTCTTGAAATAAATTATTAACAACTTGTAAATTCTAAGCCAGCAATTATTCTCCAAAAGGTCAAGCAGATCAAATGACTTCCACATCAGCTCAAAGCTCCTCCATCAAAAATGAGATGAAAGCACTGGTATGCCTCATCCTCATTCCAGTCCTGCATCCCAGGTTTCAAAGGCCACCCTTTGGTTTTGAGGCTGAGGATGGGCAGTCAGATATCTTGAAGGGTTTTCCTATGGGGCTGACAGTCTGTCTGCTCTTTTGAGCACATACATCATGTCTTTAGTATTTACACTTGCTGGGGTGGCCTTTTTGCTGTGTTCACAACTGAGCTGGCTTYATCTCTGCAGCAAAAACTGAAATGCCATCTCCCAGCAAAGCTGGGATGAATCTTTGCTGAAAGACATGGCTGGCATTGTTTTGCTAAAGAGTAGGCACAGCAGCTACATCACACCACTCGTTACATCTTTACCTGGCACACACCACCCAGTCTCCTGGGGAACATTTCAACAGCAAAGGTTACTTGCAGTTCTTAGAAACTTTCCCCAGAAGAGGCTGTTTTCCTGTTGTTGCCTGTAAGAAGGAACATAGCCACTCTGGTGACTGCAAACACAAGAAATGTAGATGCCAAGTGTGGTGGAGATCAACCTTGCTGTGACCCATAGGATGGGGCCAGGAAGTCTGCAGTGGCTGCTCATACCTGCTCTTTCTTCCTATTTTCAGTTTGCTTTTATTATTTGTTTCTCCCCTGGTGAGTGGTTGACTTTGATGACTGAGTTGTCCCTTTAATGACCCAGGAGATGGTCAGTACCTAATGGTCATCTGCTTTGTGCATAGACTGTCACATTCCCCCATCAGTGCCAATGGGGGTTAATGAAGGTGATCCAAATGGGGCTGCTTTTGCTCCTGTGTTGCCAGTTGGGTGTGCTGCAAGGAAAAATATGGATGCATGTGCGTACAGCCTCTTGTAGGAGGCAGTGGCAGCAGTGTTAGAGCTTTTTTCACACTCCAAGGAAAGCCAAAGTCAACTTCAAAGAATAAAACACAGTGGCTGTGACTACTTCAGAGAAAAGTGAGATCTGGCCAGGCCTGGACTGCATCCACACATCACAGCTAGAGAAGTTGCAGCACTGCCATAATGAGAAGAAGCAGCCACTGACCCCACAGAACAAGTTAATATGTAAAAGCTGCTTCAATATCCTGCTCTGAACTACAGCTTTTTATTTCAAAAGTCCTGCTCAATTTCAAAACTTGCAGAGATTAAAGAATTTGAGAGGAAAAGTCTCCCAGCAGCAAACAAATGAGTAAGTTCACTGGCCACTTTAATCATACAGTAGAGAATAACTGTACAACAGCATTGTAGGTGATCTGCAATCCTTCTGCCAGTGTTTTTATCTGTACTGCCTGGCTTCCTAACAGTGATGTGTTGAAACCCAAGAGATGGTACAACACCAAGTCCTTGGGAAAACACTTTGGTGGGGGATGGTGTTTGGTGTGGTGATTTAAGGTGAACAAGTTGCCCTGGGCTTAATTCTACTCCCACATATGAAAGTCTTCCTTTTCAGGACATCAGAGCTAGCTAGTGATATACGTACATCTATATTTGTATGAATATGTAAATARAATGGGGACTCTTCTGGCAAGAAATTACTAAAAACAACAAGGGAGAAGCTCCCTTTAGCCAATGGACAAATCACCTTTCCCAGTGCAAATCTGAGATCAATGAGGCTAACTCAGTTGTTGGATACATAAACTAGAACAATGGCACCATACTGACCTATTTTAGACACTGCTGAGACCAGGAATGAGGTGTTGTGCCACCTGCAACCCTAGAAAGATGATGGAAGCATCTAGAAAAATGTCTGGAGAATGATTCAGTCAAAAACTCCAAATATCTCTGCTGTAAAATTACCAGACCAATCTATAGAGCCTATTAAACAGAAGGCTTGGGGAAACTTCACTGCAGTCTATAGTGCAAGTGTTAAGAAAGAAGTGTGCATTTGACAGAGGGCTGTTCAAACTAGCTGAGACAGAATGAGATCCAGTTACTGAAAATAGGTATTAAATCAGCTTCAACTGGAAATGGAAATAAAGATTTAACGATGAACACAGCTATCCACCAAAGCAGTTGTATTTGTGAGGTGGATTCTGTGTCCCTGGAAATGTAAATCAAAACTGACTTTTCTTTAAAAATAGYCTCTAACTCAGGAACACCTACTCAAACCAGTTATTAATACAGGGAATTTTAAACAGATTAAACTAAATTACCTCTAAAAGACCAGACCTCCTGGTCTTATAAATCTGTAACAAAAGTGCAGCAACAGAGAGGTTGGTCTTGGGTTTAAGTTGTTTAGTTAGCCCCTAATGCTTGAAGCTGAATCTTTGAATCTCAGGGGGATTACGCTGCTGCCTAGGTGTTAAGAAGTCATATAGGTGGAGGATTTATCCAAATTCCTTTCTGGTGTCACACCCTGGTGTGGCTCAAACTGTTAGAGAGATGCAACATTCCCTGCACATGATGGTGTCAGCACATAGCAAATAATTGCTGACCACAACAGAGCCTGGGGTCAGATACATCTGGGCACCGTGGAGTCTCATTAAAAGAGCTACATTCTTTCCCTTCTGAAAGTTGAGGTATGAGTGCTTTAAATATGTATGTCTATCCTGCAACCATTCCCTTCAAAGGCAAAGAACTGCCTCCCTCCAAAGAAATCTAGGCAGGGAAAAGGCAAAGCTTCAGCAAGGAAAGGCAACACAAAAGACAGAAGTTTATAAGAAAGTATTTTCTACAGTTTCCCTCTCCACCAGTCCCAGAAGATCTCTTTCAGCAAAGCACGAAGCCCATCTATATGCTGGGACTGCACAGGGCACCCCAGCGGTAAGTGGAATTCGGAGGGCACAGGGGAGCTATTACAGGACAGCTAGGATTTCTCCTTAACCAAACTATAGTGGAATAAAAAAATCTAAAATACCCAGAAAAGCACTGACAAAACTCAAACAGAGGGCAAGGGAAGAAAAAATTAACCCAGTGGAAGGCTGGAGCTGTGTCACCCTCCCTGCGAGATGTCTGTCCTGTGTCCTCCTCTCCTGCACACAGCATGGTTCATGTTCCTGCTTCTCCTGGTCAGAAAACCTTAGCAACAAACTCATTGGCCAGTTTAAGGATCCAGGTGAAGTTTTGGGAAATGGCATTTTTTGTGCCCTCAGATGGTACACAAACCTCACAGTTTTTGTGGTAATGTTTAACTGGGACCTTTTCACTGTGAGCTGATTGTTAACATGGATTTCACACCACTGAAAGAATGTGGGAAGTCTACAAAGAAAGACATTGTCTGCTTTGTTTAACAAATGACATTATTTCCCTTCTGCCTAGCAACCCGTAACAGGGCCAGAGAATTTGTTAACAGGGAGCTAGAGTGAGCTAGCAGGACAGAGCATTTCAAACCAGCAAATAGGTCTCATGCTTTCATTGCACTTTACAGCTTAGACAGGAACTTGTAAAAGGATAAAAAAAGAACGGCGCTCTCAATCCAGTAACTGTAGATCTCCTTAAACTCAGAYGCTTACCAATTCATCAGAACTGTAAGAAAATATACCTTTCAACAGCATTTCAAAATACATTTTTTGAAAGACTRATTGCTTTGTATATATTTCCATGCAGACAGTAAGATTGTCACATGCCCTTAATTTCCACAGTGAGAACTAATATAATAATGTAATAACGTTACTTTAAACATTAGTAGATTCATAAATCTCACACTTCTTCACAGTCATCACAATTCTCTTTATGTCTCTGATATGCTGAAACTGAAAGAATATCTGCATTTTAAAACTTCCTTATTTTATGCCTTGAAGTTATTAGGCTTGCTTACAGCCAAGCCATATGAGTCAGGCTGTGTCATTCATGGAGAGAGCACAATGGGACAAAAGCAAGAGGCTGGTAAAGGATTAAAACTGTCAGCTTGACCAGCGGCTGACTTGTAGGTCTCATACATGCAGTACAGTTGGGGAGGGGAAGCGGGGACGTTGCTATAATATATTTAGACTTGAATGTCAGTCCAGAATGACCTGACGAGATGATAATGCACTGGTGAGACCAGAAAGCACGTCAGGGAACTGCAAGAGCTGGATGATCTGCAGGGGATGGCAAGCCAGAGCCAAGGGTGACAACCAGGCCACTAGGTAGCTGACAACACCAACAGCCCCATCCCACAAGCCCATGGATGGTAGCCAGGGTCAGCCACAGCCCATGCATTGCCAGAGAGGTCCACAGTGACGAGGTAGAGCTGAGGCCAAGCTAAGAAGGCAAGTCAGCGGGTTGGGGTGAGGATGAGCAAGATGCAAGACTGGGCACTGGCATTCCTGCAACACAGCTCAGGAAGGCACCAAGGGTAAGGGCCTGAGCTTGACTGCGGCTGCTGGGCAAAGCAGAGAAGACCCCTGCCAGGCTTCTCACTGCTCTTTCACATTGACTTTTTTATCAGCAGTCCAATCCCAGGTTGCCTATTTGCATCAGGTGAGAGCTGGCCATGAGCCCAGGCAGCCCAAGGCCCAGGAGATGGGGGACGAGACTGCAGAGCCACTTGGTGCACACAGGGCACGGACAACACGTATGACTTGACACCTTTCCAGCTTCTTCCTGGGATGGAAGGGGCAGAGAGGGATTGACTATGTTCACACACATCTCTTAGGGTCACTAGATTTAAAGACCTCAGAAGAATCTCCTGTCAGTAAGGTTTAAAACACCCACATTTGGTGGGTGGTGCTTGGTGCCCCCACAGAAGTCACTGTCAGCAGATGCTGTGACATATGTGAAAGGTAGCTCAGCTCAGCGGGAGACCGGGCAAGTACATAGAAGAGAAAGCCACTGAGGGGTACTAAATACACAGAAAACACAACCAGCTGAAGAAATTCCCAAGCTGAAGACAGAGGTTAGGAGGCTGCTCCAGGGAAGCATCCTATTTGCTTTTCCTGACTTTGCTCTTCCCTGTCTGTCACTTACAGCCACTGCTGGAGACAGGATACTGAGCTGGAGGAGACCTTGGTYTGACCTGGGACAGCTGCTTTGATGAACTTCCTAGTCACACTAAAGGATCAGTTTCATCCCTTTTAAATTAGGAGTGATTCGGGCTTCCTACACAGTTGTTAGAGAGAGATGAACCTCATCAAAAGGCTCAGCCGAGACTCATCTTCCTCCATTCATCAYAGAAAGACCATTCCCTCAAAGTCCCCGTGCTATGTAGGATGAATCTGGGTCCTAATATCATTACCAATATTACTGCAAAAATAAGACAATAAAAAATAATTTTGAAAGTTCTTATCTCTTTGAGAATTACAGATGAAAGTTTAAATACCTTATTTCTCAAATAATTGCAAAACTAGACACCTAATTTGACTCCTGCTGCAAATGATATGGTATTGTAAAAAGCTCATCTGTGAAGACATCTAATGGTAGTCTTAATAAGAACAGTTATTAGATACATAAATAAGTTATTCGTTGTATGGAGAAATGTTCTGTTTTCTTGCACAACTCATCTGATCAGATCAGAAATTTTTTGCAGAGATATTTTTGTATGTTGTAGACATACGTTACCTTATCTCCTGTATATTACAAGTAAGTTCTAAACAGGCATGGCCCTGTGAATTATCACAGAGTCCCTTTTACTGGTACTGCTTCTTTTATTGCTCTGCCTGAAAAGGCAGGTACCTTATTTACCCCTGCCTAATTAAACAAACTTCATTAGAGACAGGCAAAACAAAGCCCCAAACAAATAAAAATCTCTCTACAAATGGCCTAGCACAGCATGTCCCAGCTGGAGCTGTCTGTACCCAGTTGGCCAGAAGACMTCAGAAAGTGTCTGCAAAACAGAAAAAAACAATAGCACAAGCACGCACTCACAGCCACACAGAGGCAAGGCAACAAAATGAGGGGAAATACAAATATTAAATGAACATTCAAAGTTTGGCCCATTTTTCATTTAACTGTAAGTGAAAGCCATTATTGCATTACAGCACAATATGGCCTTGAATTTTTTTTCCCAAAGCCTGGGATAGTTTTGTGGGCTTTTAAGCACTATAATAAAATTTAAAACAAAAAAAAAAATCATGGTGTTCATGTTCTCTTTTAAAAGCTGGGATTTAGAACTTAAAGTCTAGGCAAGTAGTGCAACCCCGGGTATTTGATAATTAAGCAATACATTTAAGTTTTTGTCATGGGTAATGCATCTATATACRGGGATGCAGAGCATGCACACGCGATGCAAAGTAGCAGTGAACTTCATTTCTGTCCCCCATATCACATGGACTCTGTGATTATTTTAACAGCAGCATTTGTTTTTCCTTATTTCCATTGTTTAATTGGAACACAAACAACCTGTAGCCTCACTCACAAAAATCATAAATCTCCCCAGTTCAGTAGTATGTTCAGTCGAATTGTGTTTGAGCTCTTGGGCAGTAGGAGAGCTCAGGCAGTCCAGGAAGTGTTTATACAGATAAGAGATTTGTGGGGGTGGAGGGGGAAAGTGCATGGCTCATGTGGGATTTCAGTTATTCTGGGGCTCAGAGGGACAACGAGCACGGCAGGGATTGCGAAGAGGGCTGGGGGTATGGTAGCACCACATAACCTTGGTCCTCTTTTAGGGGCTTTCTCCTGCTTGAGGTACCAGGTAGATGCACTGAGCAACAGGCTGGGCAAGTTTGGTCTCATGTGCATGTCCAGATTCAGGACTGAGAGGCTCGCAGAAGAGCCGTTCACCTGCAGGCAGATCAATAGCGGCGCTGTAGCCGGCATCACATCGAGAACGATGAACAGGCAACTTGAGGAGACATGAGCACCTTTCACGTTGCCCAGAAAGCTTGTGATGGAAGAGTTAAAGAAATGCATAGCACGTTGCGTGGCTTACTAACAAAAGCCAAAGTAAACAAAAAGCAATACCCTCAGAAGTCATCAATTTCCCCTATTCTCACACTGAGTGCTGCAGCGTCAGGAATCTGTGTCTGCAGCCAGCACCAGGAAATCCTGACTCCTGGGATCTAAAGCTCAAAGGGATCATTAACTGCAGGAGAATAGCACATAGGCAGGAGCATGGCTGGGAATGAGACATGCAGAAACCTCATGTGGACAGAAAGAACCCTATAAAAAGTACAATAAATGAAAGAGGACATCAAGCTAATTCCTCTGCTGCTTCCACACTGGGAAAGTGAGCCAAAGCTTCAGGGGGCAATGGGCAGAGAGAAATGTGAAATAACGCATCAAGGTGCTGAGAGCTTGAATTCTGGGGCACTGATTTTGTGCGGTTATATGCAGCAGAGGAAAGAGGGCTCTTTCTAAGCTGTTAAAGTAATAAAGAAAAACTTAATATTAAAGGTTTTTTATCTAATTAAAGGAATACGCCACCGAAGTTTCTAAATGAATTTGCACTTGGAAGCTTTTTGAAGTTGCTGAATCCAATGTAAGAGCACAGGGGTTGCCTTCCTACTTGCACACGGTGAGCAAGTAATTTAATTAAATCCAAGTAATACAGGAAGTTTCCTTAACCCAGCCAGGGGACACGTTGTGATCCTGAAAAGGAAGGTGCTGAAGGAGCACAAAAATTGCATAAATTCCTGATTTCATGGTCCCTGTAAAAGTTGTTAAGAGCTAGGTAAACAAACTTATTTTCCCAGTAGCATGAATGTAGTGGGAAGTGAAAGGATTAGTTTGATTTAACTTGTGGCAGAACACTTATAAACCATGCTAAGGGCTTAGGCCATGCAGATGGGGTGTTTTTCAAAGCATAGCTCTTGTAGCCATGTTGCCTCGGCTGTTCAAAACTGAAAACTTTTAAGGACATTTCAGGATATCTGGTTGAAATGCCTGCCTGGAGATCTGCAGCTGTCACACAAGTAAAGCTGCCCGATGCCTTTCAAGTGTGAAGGTTGAAGTCAATGTTGGTTGAATTACGTAGATTAAAAGAGAGGATGTGGAGATGAAATAAGAGTAGCAAAAGACAGTACAGAATCACTAGGAAGTCCTGGCCTCTTGATTTATGTAACTAAATAGCACAAATGTAAAAGCAAGGTTTGCAGGTTTGCTATTTGGACTTAGCAAATCTTTGCTCGGATACAAAAGGCAGTTAAAATCTATCCAAGTGTTTGGACCAAGCAGCTATAAAATATAGTCCAGAAGAGATAACTGAGGGACAATAAGGCTGGAAGCAAAAATCCACAACAGGAAATACATGTTTAAAATGCAGGTGCTGTATCTGATTGACCAGGGACATAGATTGAGTTATTATAGAAAAAGTCCTTAATTCAATGTACAGCTGCAGACAAAAGCTGTTTTTGAGCTGATACCAAACATATTACACTTTTATATTTAAAGAGGCAGGTTTTTAATTGACCAATTTAAAGTAAGCTTCTAGGGGTGAATCCCATGTTACTGCTTTTCCAGATCTGTCTCACTATAGTTGACTCCTTTATTTATACAGCTCAAATGAAATTGCTGGTCTTCCAAGACACCCTCCCAAGATCCACCATGAGCTCTTGGCTTGCTTCAGATCCACCTGTGACTTTGAGGTGACAGCTTGCAGAGCAGTCTAGACACAGGTAGGCCCCATTTTGCATGACGAGAAAAAAASGGTGATAAAAAGCCAGGCTCTTACTCAGACAGTTTATAGTAGACTCTCATCTTCTCTAGACTGGGTAGAGGGGCAAGGGCAAACGCACACAGGTCATTTAGGCTATGTGCATAAACGTTCCGCGTATGCCGCAGGAGCAAGTCAGAGTGCTGGTGGTTATACTCGACCGCCAGATTTTCCCAGGCTTTGCCATGCTTTGTGGAGGAACCAGATGCACTGGGGATTAGCAGGCATGATTCCCCGTCCCCTTCATCCTGCTCCTCTCTGATACCTGTGTGCAAAGGGGCACCCAAACCCTGCCCTCATCTTCATCCATTTCTCCTCTTTCAGTTCGAGTTGGCGTCTTCCTTCTAACCTCTCCCAGGTAAGTCCTGACAAAGCGAGGAGTCAGCTCCTTGCTCCTCAGCTGAATTGCAGATACAGGTAATGTACAAATCACCTAGGGTCATGCTTCCTCTGCTGCTTTCTGTTTGGAATGTCTGCAACTCAGAGCAGTGAGCGTTTCAAGACACTGCCAGACACACATATCTACGCTTCAGGTCCCACAGCCTGTGTCCTGCTGTGGCAGAGTCACTGACTCCTTGCTACTGGTTCTGGCTACTTTTCTTTATGTCCACCTCAGAGCTACGGGGATTTTTTTTGTTTGTTTTGCTCTGTTTATAGAGCAGCCAGCATAGCTCTGCTTCCTTACCCCACCTGCAGAACTGGAAATCATCCAGTATCTTACTGCAGAGGGAACAGAGGTCAGTGTCTGTCCRGTGCTTAGAGAGGCTGAAGACGATAAACAGCAATGCCACAGCTCTTCCATGGTGCTCTGAATAAAACCAGAGTCTGGCAGCTGAGCCCAGCAGAACAACTCATGTCATYTGTGTGTTAAAGAGCCTTCAGCCCGGCTATCCAGGCAGCAATGTGCTACTCCTACTACATCACCCTGCAAACGACTGTGTTCGTTGGCATGCTCACCTGTTTATTTAGGTGTGTGACAGGCTTTCGTTGTTATTTGGATCAAACCTGCCTCATTAAGTTCATTCCAAGCACTGCTTGCGTGCTGTTTTGTGGACATCTCCTAGACATGCAGGGCACCAAGGGGATTAATAATAATTCATCCAAATGTTTTCCCAGAGGTCAGTGCGAGAAAGAAATATTCATATTGACCTTGAAGACTTGGGATACAGATAAGAGGCATTCAGAATGTGGAGGGACTTAMGGCTTGATGTGACAGAGGGAGAATATTACATTCCACAAGATTTCAAGCTGGTTTTCTTTTCTGGAGACTCAGTGTTACTCCCTCTAATGCAAGACCTCAGAGGAGAACTGCTCTGTGCAGTTACAACCTACAAAAGAGGGTGGCTGAGCACTGCAGAAAAACAGCCCACGTGCAATGAGTCTCTTCAGAGTATTACCTTACCACCATCTCTGATCTGTAGGCTGTCCAGTTCTGCTTATCTTTAATCTACGCTTATCATCTGTGACACCCTGGGTAATAATACTGACACAGCTCTCTTACTTTGGGAACTCAGTGTTCAAGAGCTTGCAGTAGCTATAGTAAGAACAGCCACAACAGATCTTAATTATCTGGAACCAAAAATGACATCACTTAGGTGCTCGCTAATAAGAACCTGAGTTGGCACATATAATAATGTTGAATCTTGGATAAAAAAAGTAAACTAACTTTGGAGGCTGGAGCTGAAAAGCAGGAAGATGTATGTGAAAGGCTTCAGCCAGGCTTCCAGCACCATCAGGACCTTCCAGGAGCTGCTGTATTTCAGGACAAATCTTTTAAAAGGGAGGTTACGTTTACTGGTGATTGGGTTCTCAATGCGTGGACACATTTCAGGCTAGCGGGGTCCCATCCTCAAACATCAGCTCTTTCATAGCCACTATTCATAGAATCATAGAATCATAGAATCATTAAGGTTGGAAAAGACCTCTAAGATCATCGAGTCCAACCATCAACCCAGTACAAATGCCCACTAAACCATGTCCTGAAGCACCTCATCCACACGTTTTTTGACAACCTCCAGGGATGGTGACTCCACCACTTCCCTGGGCAGCCTGTTCCAATGCCTGACTACCCTTTCAGTGAAGAAATTTTTCCTAATATCCAATCTAAACTTCCCCTGGCGCAACTTGAGGCCATTTCCTCTCGTCCTATCGCTTGTTACTTGGGAGAAGAGACCAGCACCCACCTCTCTACAGCCTCCTTTCAGATAGTTGTAGAGAGCGATAAGGTCTCCCCTCAGCCTCCTCTTCTCCAGGCTAAACAACCCCAGCTCCCTCAGCCGCTCCTCATAAGACCTGTTCTCTAGACCCTTCACCAGCCTCGTCGCCCGTCTCTGGACACGCTCCAGCACCTCAATGTCCTTCTTGTAGTGAGGGGTCCAAAACTGAACACAGTATTCCAGGTGCGGCCTCACCAGTGCCGAGTACAGGGGCACGATCACCTCCCTAKTCCTGCTGGCCACACTATTCCTGATACAGGCCAGGATGCCGTTGGCCTTCTTGGCCACCTGGGCACACTGCCGGCTCATGTTCAGCCGGCCGTCGACCAGCACCCCAAGGTCCTTTTCTGCCGGGCAGCTTTCCAGCCACTCTTCCCCAAGCCTGTAGCGTTGTCTGGGGTTGTCGTGACCGATGTGACATATATGTGACATATTCCCAAATGCCAAAGGGAGCCAACCTTCCTGACCCTGAGCACTACACGGCACAGTGCTCGTAGAACTGAGATGCCTCTGACCGACCCCATGAAGCCCACCTTTGGGCAGGTCCTGAGGGCAAGGTCTGGCTTTTGCATAGCTGCGTATCTGGCTCAAGAAGTGACCTGCTGGAAGACTTGCTGGCTCCCTGCCCCCTGCAGCTGGGGACTGCCACTGCCCAGCAGCCCTGCGCCAGCACAGCTGCCCACTTGGTCGCCAAGCCACGACTCATGTAGAGCCACTTGTGGCTTCAGAGCCATGGAATAGCCACGATGTGTGCCACAGAGGCCATTTCCAAGCAGTGACTCAGTTATARCCAAACGCCCTTTTCCTGACCTGCTTCCCCTTTCCCCACTGCCCGTTAAAGCCAAATTTGCCTCCTGCATTGGAAGAACTGGAGAGAGATTTCTTCCTACTCCTGATATGGGATTCACTCTTTCACCATGCCATTCTGCTCCTTAACACCCTCTTGTGCATCCTATTCTCTCTCAAATACATGAAAGTAAAATCAGACACAGCATTCAGCATATGTGCAGATAAGAAATGCATGGCTTTGATATGTAGCCCCATGTTACCGTACACGACATACCTGTATCCCATTGCAGTTTGTCTCCATGGCACTTGAAGCCTTGCTGGTCTTGCCACCTATGCCTGGCTGCTGAGGCAGTTTCTCAGCAGCATCTGCCTGCAGTTCTTGTTCTTGGCTGCTTGGTTTGAATACTTCGTCTTCCAGGTGGGACAATATATCCTTGTCCTCTCCACCCTTGCAGGTCTTCAAGACTTGACTACCCAAGTCCTTAAGCAACCTGATCTAATTAGATTTGCTTAGAGTGGAGGTTGGACTAGATGGCCTTCAGAGGTGCCTTCAAACCTAAATCATTCAATTATTGTGGTGCCTGAAACAAAAATCCAAGAGGACCAGTGTTAAGTCAAAGTGGATGATCAAGGATGGGGTTAAACATGCAGCAGAGGAGTGTGAGACACCGCTGAGGCCATGAAACCCGGGAAGGCAAAACTGGGAGGACTGGCAGCTGGGTGGTCAAACCATCAGAGAGAGGCTTAACAGGCCGTTTGGTGCCAGGAAGGGTGAGGACAGTCTTTGATGGGTCTGGAGGCCCTGGTAAAGCCTCCAGGTAGGAAGTTGAAAAGGCAATCTGAGCATTTGAAGAAATTACCTGAGCAGGGATGTAGGCAGGACATGGGAAACGGAATACAAAAATTTATCTTTAGTAAGTGCACTTAACATCAGCAGGATGGGTTATAAATGTACATTGCACTTACAAAGAGCTGCGACTTCTTCTCTGCTCTTGTTGGATGGATGCAAAGCAGCAGTTCACTCCATGGAGAAGGAAGAAGCTAATATGTAATAAATACAGCACAGTCCACTCCCTCAACACAGGAGAATATTAGGCAGGTAGGGAGAAGGATTTAAATATAGTTGACTTAACTCTTTCACACTTTGCCCAGCACAGACTAAAGGTAGTTGCTCACTCTCCTTACTGTCTAAGTATAATCCCAGATCTGCCATTATAAACTCTAGAAGAGAAAGAAATATTGCTTACATTATATGGTCAGGTAAGGTTCATGCTTTTTTTGGATGAAGACAGGGTGCAGAACCCATGAGTGACTTCATTAAGAAAATAAAGATTTACAAAAGAATTTACCAACACATGGGCGACGATTGGAAGAGTGCAGAGTTACACTCCCAGGGCCAGTTGGGCATGGGACATAGGGAGATTTTATGTGAAGGCTTTTTGTTTTGTTTCTAACAAGAAGTAATTCCACGAGTGGAAATCATGTTTATGACCCTTTTCATAAGCCTTTAAAGGCACTTGTTAGTGTTGGACACTAAACAGGATTTTGGCAAAGGAGTGACAAAGGAAGAAGCTTAACAATCAGTAAAAAACACCGCAAGAACAGAATAAAACATATATACCTTGCAACAATTATTACCCAGAAATAGGTTATTTCAAGCAACAATCCCAGGCAGCAGTCATCTGCACTGAGAGCTGTATTAATTCATCTGCACTTAGATGGAGACAGGGACATCAGACCTCTAACTTCAATTCAGGTTACTTTCCAAAATAAACATTCACCAAACTCCTGTTGAAATGAGCAGGCACAGAGCCAGAATTGCACATTCATACCACTACCTTCAGCTCCTATTGGAGTTAATGGAAGATCTGGCACTAGGTGAAATTGGGGTTTTTCACACACAGCTGATGTCTGGTGAGATTTGGGAATTGTATTTGAAACCTGATGACTCTGAATCTGGTTGATTTATTGTATCGTTAACTTACATTGTTCATGCTTTTGAGATCTTTTGTGATAGCTAACAAACCTGGTTTGCTTCCCTGCTTCACATCCACCTTTTAGATACCTATTTTTACAGATTACTCTAGTGTAATCACACTATTTATTAACTGCGACAGTGTTATGCTTGAAATTAATTCCTGGACCTCAGCTTTCCCAGAAAAGGCGTACAATGGACTGGTTTCTTCAGTTATTTTCTTATATCAAGCTGCATAAACTGGGAATGGGGCTCTGAAATCAGGTACCTCTTCATTGTAGGACACGTGCTTGGTCATCAGCAAAGCCAAGCTTGTCGAAGTCCAACTGCCACATCTTCCTACAGTCTCACCTATTCCAGCACTCAGTTATCCAGACTCGATGGTTAGTCTTCTGGGTTGTACCTTGACAGTCCTTGTGCCTTGGCTGCTAACATCCCACCAGCCTTTCCAGGAGTTGATTCAGGGAACATAAAGCAAGAAAACATCTGTCCACCCCAAAGCCATGGCACGAAGCATCCCAGCTCTTCCAAAGCATTGTATGCTGCACACAGGGAACAGGGATGATGCATACTGTCGTAGCTTGTGGCCCAGTGTATTTTCCATTGCTTTCATAAGATTATAAGGAACTAAAACTTCATTAAAAGCTCATAACTGAGCTTCCTATTTCTTTGTTCTTTTCCTCAAGGGCTCACACATTTCCATTCATTCTGGTCACAAAGTGTGAGGGACTGGGGTGAGAAGGAACATGGAAGTGAGGTAGTTTCCTCCTTCCCCAAAACTAAAGCTGCCTCAAAACATGCCATATTCTTTACAAGAGAAATTGCATCCGTCATAACCCAGGAAAAATCCCTTTGCATTTCCCCTTCTGGCAACAGTGTTGAAAGCCTCTTCTCCAGCTGTGGCTCTAGTTCTCATGTTCCTTCTTCTCTGAACAATACCATGGGTCTATCTCCAATCATCTCTGTGGTAATCACCCCAGGTCCCTTTACTGCTCAAGCAGGGCAGATGCACGATGCATGGTGAGAACAAACGGTTGATTGTCCTGCTCCAGACTGCGGTGATCATGCACAGGTCTGACTGATGGGGACGTCCCTGCACAGCCCTAATCTGCTGCTTTGCTTTGCCTAAGTTCCTTTCTCTCCCTCCCGGGTAAACAACCACCTTGCTTTAAACTTTGGTCCTATCTTTGCTTATTTTACACTCTTATTTTTAATTTTGGCCTTGGTCAGCAATTCCGCTCTGCTTTTACCATCTTTCAGCATTCTTCACCTACGTGACCTCCCAATGTCTCCTTTCACACCTTTTGTCTAAAAGCTTCACTCACTATTGTTTTATTAGTTTAACCCCAGGTTAGATTGGTTAAGTGCTTTTCCTCATGTCCAGCAGTTGCTCTTATTGCTACCTTGTTAGTTACCCTCCTGTGGATTCTCCATCCATGAAGGTTTTCAAGATTCACCTAGACCGATACACAGAAATAAGATTTAGGGTCGGCAATAGTCTTGATCTAAGCAGGAGACTGGACTAGATCTTTGGATTTCCACAGGTCTCTCCCCACGACTGTTTCTGTGATTCCTGCGTGACATAACATCTGTAAGGACGCTTTCTGTCTGTCAGTCTACATTTGGGGCCTCTGAACTATAACATCTTATAGTCTTTGAACTATAACTTTGTATAGTCTTTCTGCTGTCTTAGGTGTACTTGCTCATGCTCAGAACAAGACCTGCACAGGGACTAAAAAAAATCTAAGATTTCAATGAAAAAAGAAGTTCCATAAAAAATGGTAGCTCCAGCAGTCTAATGTCAACATGACATGTCTTTGGATTAAGCTGCTTCTTACACTGACAACCTGTCTGCCAGGGAATAGACTTAGCAATGCTCCTCCATCACTAGATCACGCGATTCAAAACTTCCAATGGGCTGCGTCCCTTCCTGCCACCACATACTTATATGTTGTTGTGGGTTCCAGGCTGGAGAGCTGGTGGAATGCATTCTTGCAAAGCCTAATCTTAAAACCATTGAGATTTGTACAAAGTATTGGATCAGTCCTGCATCCTAATTCCAGAACTGGTCAGATGGCAGAAAGCAAAGCATAGCCTGAGAGAACATATTGGAATGTCATAAGAAGCAATAATGAGTAAAATTTGTTTTCATAGTGAAACATTCAATATGCATGACATACACTACACAATTACTCACATTCTTAAAATGAAATGGATAAACGTTTCCAGCAGGCATCATCTTCTAACAATTCTTTCAAGTTGATGCCAAAGGAAAAAAAAAAGCAGCTAGTAAAATTTCTGTACAGAACATACCAATATTGTCTCCAAAGCTATCAGACATGTTTTCATGAAAATTAAAGACAGGTTAAAAGAGAAGCATCCAAAATATATTTTTTCTAAGGGTGGGGATAAGTAAGTGGATCACGTAAGACCACTGCTCCACGTAAGACATTCTGTTTCCATTAGAGAAGGGCTGTGGACGAGAGCTTCCAAATCATGTTTATCTGTACTTACAATTCCAGTTTAGCTTAGGCTAGGTTCAGGTCTGACCAAATGTCCCAGAAGATGTCACCCCAGATGGCTGAATGCTTGCAGAGGACTGTAAAAGCCTGAATGGTGTATCCTGTTAGTGTAGCTAGCAACACCAATAGCTGCCCACATTTAGACAAGGTGCTTACCTCCCAGGTTTACAGAACCAAATGCAAAAAAGCTGACCATCTGCTTTCTGACCATATTTATATTACTGGTCCCATCCTTCTTGCATACATAGCACTTGAAGCAATCCCAAACACTCCCCAGTCCRTAAGCCCCCCGATCTTGCCAGGCTTCTTTATCTGTCTCTTCAGCCACTACCTCTGCACCTTTTTCCAAGTAGTTTTAGAAAATTCYCTCCAATCTTTCTGCTTTGAGAGGCCTGTGCTAACTTTACACTGAAATAATCGGTTGTTATTCCCCCACCCGTGCAGCTGTCTGCTTCACTGTCTAACCATGCACAAAAATTTATCRTTTCTTGTTTGTCTATAAAATGCCTGGCATGTGGCAGACACTGACACAAATTAATAATAATGTTCAGTTTGCAGGCTGGGATCATATCTAGGTTTTACAAGTGAAAACAAGTCTTTAGCTATCGCCTACTATTACTGCATCAATTTCTGAGGAGCAGCAGTGATTTCAGATAGCACCTTGGCAATATCTCAAATGCCTGGACCAGAAGCCTCCAAAATGTGGGCATGTGATTGCCGAAGTGGTAAGTGCAGGTAGGGCACGACTGAGCAGCAGTCAGCAGCCAAGATTAAAACAGACCATCTAACCATCCAGCTGCCTTGGTTACACACACAACTATGCAAAACTAGGCAGTGATGTGCAATCTCATGCCCTGGGCAGGTCTCGGGAAGCTGGAGACTGCAGGGCTTGCTGCAGTTTCAACTCTAAAGTTCATGTGCCCAAAGTGTTCACAGGTTCTTTGTTCTGCTCACTTCCTATAGGGTTTTTTGAGACTTCTGCTTGAGGCTGGTAATGTTTTTGTTTACTTCAGCCGTCGTTTTTCCTCCCCTGACTGCTATATTACTTCGTTTATTTTTCCAAAGATGCTTTCCTCTCTTTTTCTGTCTCTTCCATCTACATAGTCTTAATTTGCTCAGTCTTCCCATCATTTGAGATATCAATCATGGTTGCTACCTATTGATCGCAGCGGTAACAGGTTGCTTGTCTACACTTCCAGCTGAACACAAGTAAATATCATGGAATTAAACCATCTTTGCTGCATCCACTGGCCTTTTCCGTGTGGAAGAGGTGGACACTGAAATGGCTGCAGTTTCAATTGCTTTGTCCTACATGTCTTCCCTGGAGTAAGCACCTCTCATGGGTAGCAGCAGATTTACAGCTCACCATGGAGGTCAGGTGTAAGTGATCTGGAYAGACGTAGTGAGACGTCTGGTTCTGCCACACAAAAATGAATATTCAAGCCATCTGCATGTGTCATACACGGGGCCTCGTATCATACCTTAAATCCTATTTAGGAGCAATTAGTAGGTTAATGCATTGCTGAGGTCAATAATTAGAAGGAGACATTGCCCATGATATTAAATCATGGTAAAAGAGCATTATCTCATGCTATAAACATTTGGGCCAGACAATCCACCAGCCTTATTAGTACAATTCTCAATGTGGCTAATGACATGCTGAAAATGTTGGAGGAATGAAGTATCTATAATTTTCCTTTAGCTTTTCTCACTGTAAAAATGSCATATAACATTTCTGCAGTGTTTTCTGTTGCTCAGATGACTCGTTATACACTAAATTGCCATGTAAGTAACTGTCTGTGAAATGCTGACCCACTCTGTTTTTACTGCGTGTCATCCAGTCATGCTACCTATGAAGCGTAACAGCCATAACATCTCCCTGACCTACACTATTCATGAAGACCAATGGTCTGCGCTGCTGCAGTTCAACCCTAATTGCTCACAGAAAGAGCAGCAAGCTGTCTAGAATCAAACAGTAATTGGCAGTCTCTGCTGAAAACCAGATCACTACTTCATCATTAAAAGAATCATGGATAATTTCACAAAAGACATGCAAAAAAGCTAAGAACTTTGTTCTTAGGCACTTTATGGTCAACCTGTTTCAGACCTCTGTGTCTTTCTCTGGATCCTTAACTCTTCTTCTCTGCTTGTTTTCTTCTTTACTCAGTCCAAAATTCTTCAGACAGAGACTGTCTTTTATTTCATGTAAGGAATGCGCCTACTGTGCCCTCAGCCCACCATCTAGCTTGAGGCTTCTAGACATAAAGAAATAAAAATATTATTACTAAGAATAATAGAATAATGAGTTGTCCTTAGAAACCTCATTAATGCCATATGCCCCACTGTGTGTCCTGTTTTTGTCCCCTCCTTTTGACCGAAGACTGGGCATATGAAAGAAGATGCTTGATTCAGGGTTACCCTGCAGAGACTGGTTTGCTATTCTAACCAAGTTCTGGGAATAACAGTACATTTTTCATCTTGGAGAAACAAGATACAATAATAAAGAATATTAATCAAATATTGTATTGTGTTCTCATCYTTGGTAAGCCTGAAATAATTTTCCACACTAAAAGAAAATAAATAATTAACAAAGTTTTTTTTTTATAAAGGAACACAAGCTGAAAAACATCCTATAAAGTTACAAAGTAAAATGCAGTGTGTTTTTATAATGACCCATGAAATGTTTATAAATATTTTTTATTTTCAGTACCATGGACCACTGAACATGCAATAGATGGCAAGGCAGTATGTGATTCATTTTTATAGATATTTTTCTCACAAAACTTGGTTGCGTATTCATCCAAGCACACCACATGCCAATTCTTCTCTGTTTGTCATAGTAACCACAGCCAAATGCCATCTCAGCTGAAGCGAAGTGTCCTACGAAGACTGGAATGTATCACTCAACTCAAAAAAATAAGGGATTGTAATGCCAATGTGTTCACTGTTTTTGAAAGGAAAAGCATCATGTTTTAAAGCATTCAATACACGCAGGAAGCATACTTCAGGATGCCTCTCCTAGTGTTTTTTGTTTCCCCTACTGCACTGCAGACAGCCCCATGTTGTTATTTCCCCTTTTTTCATATCCTAAGTGTAGTTTCCCTGCTCTAGATACATTCCAGCACAATGGGAAAAATATTTTGTCCTGTGCTATGTATACTAATTTCCTCTGAAATGCCCGCTCTTGCTGGAGAAAAAGAGCCTGTCCCTGCCTGCCAGCAGGAAGACCCGTTTTCCAGCAGACATGTGCAGCTGACAGAGTGCTGCTTGGTTCAGAGACTGTTCATCCAGGAGGAAAACTGGTGTTATCAGTGGGAAGGTAACCTCCAGAATGACACCAGTAGCCCTTGTCTCCCATCCCAGCCAGAGGGAAATCAGCAGGTTATAACGTTATAACGCCCTGGTTATAGAGCTCAGTCTTCTCTCCTTGGCCAGGCCTGGTTCAAGTACACATCTCTACATATGACAGTATATAAATACACACATAAATTAGAAATCTTGCTAGTATGACTCTGACCTCCAGTGAGGTTGAGCCCCAATGCTGCCCAAATAATCAGACGCTTTGGGTCTTATTTTTRAGGACATTTAAAAGCCTAACTCTGGCTCTAATGTGCTTCATCTTTTGATACACTAAGCACCTCCTGCACAGATTAYTGAGCAAGCTTAGATGGATCCAGATAGGTTAGTTTATTTATTATTTGATGTCCCAAACAACAAGAGCAGAACCATTCTTCAGGGTTTTATGGTACATTATAGTGAACATTTAAAGCTAAGTTAAGATTTTAACTGTTACACAAAATTCAGGGCAATGGATTATCATCTAAATCTCAGCTTTGCCTTCTTGTATCTATGTACGAGCCATTTGGCACAGGCTGTAAGGAAGAGAGTTTTGCTCTGCACAATGTGTTTCTGTCACATTTTGTTAACAGGGTCTTAACAGTTCATTGAATTCTGTGGAGTTCCCAAATTCCCTCCTTTCATTTGTTCTTTGCTGTGTGACAGAGGTACATACATTGAAGGGATTCAGCAGCATGCTTAACTTCAGCCTGCTCTGCACCTGGGTTGTCCTGGAGTACCAGGGCTCAGCCTTGGCTAAACCCTTACTTGGATGGTGGGAGCGACCATTAACGTAAAGTGGCAGACAAATTGAAGTGGAAATAGCGTTGCAAAGTAAAAGGTAATTATAAACTTAAATGGACTGTGTAGAGAGTGGCAGATTTATCAAAATATCTAAGGAGCTGTAGCTCTTTCATTAAGCACAAAAATGAGTAGCAAGTGCTCTGCCATGGGATTGCTACTAAATTGTCTTTCAGGGGACATGGTGGCTTTCTCTGGGTGTATCCTCAAAGCTGACCGGAGTTACAAGGCACTCAGAGTCTGGCTCTGACCTCCCTCACACAAATTCAAGCTGGCCATTGAGCTGCGTGAGCTGTGCTGGTAGCCCTCCAGTGCCAATGGCACAGGACAGAGCTCTGAGGCTTGAAAAACTAACGAAAGGCAAAGGCATCTTGCTCAGGTGATGATTAATCTTATTGGAGCAAAAAACTACACTGCAGCAGAACTGAGTAAAGGGTTCACCAGAGGTTGGTTTTCACTGCGAGTTTAACTACTTTAGCTGGCAAGTTATAGGACAGTGATATAAACTTCATGGGGTGGTGAACACTGCGTTAATCCAAAATTGCAGGCAGCTGTAATTATATCCAGATACACAAGTGCAATGTCCCAGTTCCAGTAAAATTCACACTCTTTAACCGAGYTTGGACTGAGGGAGATGCCAGAACAAGGGAACCATCTGCAAGGCTCCCACCTTCAGTTATAGCTAAGAAACAACCTCCCCCTCCACAACCTGTGCAGTAGCCAGAATTCAGGACTCAGCTCTCCATCTGTTTGGCCCSTTCACATCAGTAATAAACACATTGCATATGCTATCTACTGCTATCTTGCTATTTGGCAGGAACTCTTGAAACAAAGAACATAAACACTCCAACAATACAGAACAATATATATTTTGGCAGGTCCTTCTTAATCAAACGTGTCTAGGTCTGCAGAGTGGACATCTCATAGAGTTGGAGCGCGCACCTGGAGGAGCCCCAGCCCGCATGCTGCATTAGGAGACAGATTAAATCAGTCGTCACTTGGAAATAACAACAATGGAGAAGCGGCTGGAGACACAGGTGCAGAGTGAGGGATGACAGGAGCTTCCACTGCAGCCATAAATCTGGGGGAGAAGCAGATGCCTCACCCCACCCCTAAAACTGACTTTCCCTAATGTGACTCAAGCCAGGCTGTGYCTCCCTTCAGATGCCTACAGACAGGGTACATTGTGGGAACAGCCTCGCACACTGAAAGAGAGGCCAGGGGGAAGATTTCGGAAGYTGCAGATTTCCAGGCAAGCTTCTTGTGCTTCTAAAATCTCCTCCAAAATACCATTCCTTCGTCTGCGCTTGTTCTGCACTCCCTCCTTCCTCCTCCTCACTGGTGGGAGGCACTGAAGGGGGAACAGCAGAAGGAGATGGTGGGAGAGCTGTTGAACTGCCTGAGCTTTCCTACACCAAAAAGATGTTTCGTCAACTGCTCTGCTTTCTTCTTTCGATGAATTTGAAGAGMTGAAAGAAGAGCCTTCTCCCTTCACCATCATTCAGCAGGAAAGGGAAGGGAAAGGAAAGGAAAGCAAGCTGAACACTGCACACACAATCTCAAGTGTGAAATTTATTTGCATGGTTTAGACGTGTTGGGGGATTTCAAGGCCACCAGTCTCTAAATCTCTGCATGCTCTGGGATCACAGCCACCACCACAGCGCACAATGTCACTGCTGCATCAAGTGCAGTTGGAGCTCAGCGCTGCTATTCCCCCTCTTACACTCACCTCTGCATTGGTACAGGTTGTGTTCCTGTTGAATTTCAAGCATAGGCATGCCCAAGTCGATATATTAAGGCAGAAATTATCCCCACTTCCATCACAAACTAATTCATTGATCTTGATGAGCCCACAGGACACTGTTGGGCACGGCTTGCACACTGCTSCCACCACAGAGACAGCTATGGAGGAACAGATATGCGATAGACACTACGACTTAAAAGGGAATTTAAAAGTTATTGAAGACACCGTAATAGTATAATAAAATCTCTGCTGTGTGTCAGTACACCTGCAAGGGTGTCTGCAAATTTATGACAGTTGTGGCAATGCTTTCACTGTGTCTCTGCCGCTGGCAGGCTGGTTGGCTACCGTTAGCCAGGATTGCTGTGCATGCACTGCTGATCTGATCTAACTGATCTATCTCTCTCCAGGCAAGTGTGGTAGCCTATCCAGGAGTGAGTAGTGGAGGGTGCATTGAAGGATGGCTTAGTTTTTTGGTTTCTTGGTCATTGAGACTGAAGGTGTGGCTGGAGCATCTGGGTTTTGGCCACAAACTTTGAGTCTCGCGTCAGTGCAGAGTTGAGATGTGACCAAGGCAACCTCTTGCACATCAAAGTTCAAAAGTGTATCTGTGTTCCCTGGGCCAAACATAAGCTGAGAGCCTGGTTTCCTAAGAAGGAGAACCAGGCAAGACCCTGAAGCCTGGGCTCACAAATAAAAGGAAGAAGCTTGGAAATTAAACCTGTCTGGGTTTTCTTGCATGGGAATGCAATGCAATTCCAATGCATTAGCGCTAGTCCCATCTACAAGGCAATGCTACAGACTAAGGAGAGCCAAGCAAATGGTCTCAGCCACAGCAATGTGAGTCTGAAGTAAGTTTAGTAACTACATTCTTCTGACAACTCAGATTACTTAATATTTCAATTACAGTAACTGTGCTCTAATGATGATTCTCCTCTCTTAACAGTGTTAGCATGTATATGGGAACAACGTACATTTTGTTGCAGGTTCATATGTGTAGGTAGTTCATATGCTGGGCCTAAAAGTTAGGGCAAGCACAGTGTCAAGATATCAAAGAGTTTCTCAGAAATATATATTAAATAGGTAGAATAAATTCATGTTCTGAAGGCAGTTTGGTAGAGTATGAAAGGCGTTGCAAAGGAAAAACAGCTTTCAAGGRCTTCTGTCCCTCGTCAGTGAGGAGTTACTCTGTTGTGTTTTCTAGCATTCTCTAAGCAACGAGACATGTGCCACATAGYTAATTATCTCCACATCACAGACAGGCACAGTACAGCCATTATTTCAGAAAGCATAAAATTTTATGATAAAAACATGAACCAAAGAAAGGTGTTTACATAAATTTAACTTCTGATTAGGTCTCAAATTCCAAAATAAAAATCCATCTTGAGTCTTATCAGCTTGGAAAAAAACTAACATAGTCTGGACACAGTTAAAGTTCAGTGTAACCTTGGCTACAGAAAGCTGAAAGCCACTTGAGCAGCATTTCAGACAACCTTGTACCCTTGCAGACATTTTTGCAAAGAGCCTGGTTTGCTGTGCCCAAAGCAGCACTGAAGTCCAGAGAAAATAAAATAATAACCCACGTGAGACACCATCAGTCACCGACTCCTGAAGATTCATGTAGCCCATAGAGATTACGTTAAAAACTCCTGCAACTGAGAAAACAAGTTCTTGTTTCAAGATCGCTTGACCGGAATAGCTGATCAGACACTGGCTTTGGCCTTTCCCCCTGGAACTGCAGCAGATTTTTGGTTTCTTTGTTTATGTAAAACAATAGGCTGAAATAGGACCTATTTTCAAAGTAAGTAACATAACACTTGTTGCCAGAAGATGAACAAACAGCTCTGATCGCTGAGGAGTTGTTGCAGCAATGCAGTGTTTGAGTCATTTAGGCGGTGAGGAATCAAGTATGAGTGGTGGGATTTAAGTCAGAATTCAATGCAGCAGTCCTGTATGCTGAGTTTGCTGATTTATTTGAAGAAATAATATTATGAGCATCAACAGGAAATCGAGCAATTGGAGACTCATTTTTAGCTATGGGAAAAGCAGCTCTGATCCCATCAGTTTTTACTTCGGAAAAAATTAAGAAAAATAATTGTCTTTCTTTGCAGAGCACTAAGTAGAAGGATAAATCCTTTCACTGGGATACAAACTCTAGACATTAATAAAAAGCTGCCAAAGACTATTCCTGATTCCTGTTTGCAATGAAACCAGATTTACGTAGCACACATCTAGCAGGCAAAAAAGCAAAATTAATCATATGTGAGTCAGTTACTTTACCAAATGTAATAGCAAACAAGGGTTGTAATTTCCAAACCAGACAGTGCATTGAATGCTGGTTTCCCAGCGAGCACCAGAGGGATTTGGACAAAAAAGTTCCTTAAGGTCCTGTGATAAGGGAGTTAAATATTAGCATTTTAGCCTCTGTGAAGTATCTCATTTACTTAAGACCATCCTTTTAAAACAGGGTAGATGGTGTGACGTGGCTAGTATTACACCAAAGTAATCTGCCTGAAAGAATAGTTGTTTTCTTTCTCATCCCCGCTTGAGTCCATGAGCAGGTTCCCACACGTCTAAGGTGAGATGGAGGTCAGTTACCAACTGTGTGGAAGAGGGAGTAAAAAAAAAAAGCACACTATTGTTTTTCTGACTTTTTGTATTTCACAAGCATAAATACATGATAAAAGATTGTGAGATGTCCAGATGCACATTTTCACGGGGACAACAGAACTTCAGTCATATATAAACAGTCAAAAACCTTCACTTTGCAGGTTACCATGTTCCTTCTAAAGGTTTTTATTCCTTTAGCTATTTGAAATATACTATGACAAAGTCATGTTTTACCCCTCATTCCTTAAACTAGTTGAACTTCAGGATGTGGTTTCATGATCAGATAAAGCGAAACTATGCCTACACCATTACCAAAATGGGTGATCTCACTCTCCGCCCCATGTCCAGGTCCAYGTTCCTGCTCTTTCCTCCCCTGGGTTCAGCCTCCACAGCTATAGAGACAGACAGATACACACAGAAATAATCTGAATACTACCCATCCCACCCCTCAAAATTAGAAAAAGCTTAGTTTTCAGCTGTATAGAGTTAGATCAGCTGAAGCTGATCTTAACCCATCATCCTCTTGTTGTCTATGCACAGGATTTCTGGGTCAACCGCGCAGCCTGAGAGCCCACTATTAATCCTGCAACTGCAGGCACAATGCTTTGGGACCAGCACTCCCAAACAGGCAGAGACAAGGTCAGAGAACACAGAATAGGTGAAGAAGATGAGTAAGAATGTGTACCACACCAGATGCAGTGAGCTAAGAGAAGGAAAGAATGAGAGATCAAGATACAAATCAGAGATAGTGTAAGAGAGAGTGAGAATAAGTGAGGGCAGGAACCTGATGATAAGGGGAAATCATTTGCCAAAAGGACGGAGACAGAGCGCTATGCACAGCATGCAGAGAAATGCAATCTGCTGAACGCACGAGAAACAGAAATGAAGAAAAGCAGCCAGCTAAGCTCCTTAGGACAGAGGTGAGGAAGAGCCAGAGAAAGCCGTTTGCAATAGAGATATTTTACTAGTCAAAAAAAGGGATAAAAATATGCAAAACATTGCTCAGCTTGAGTAATGCACTTTATACCTATTAAATTTATTTATAGACAGAGAACTGTATTCTCTCTGTGGTCCCTCAAAAGTATACACTGACACACACTGGGCATAGCTTAGTGCTTAAATTTTCAGTTGCGTCATGAAGGGGAGATGCCACTACTCCTGGGTATTTTGCCAGTAAAGATTATGGCCTGACCAAGTCAATAAGATAGAAATCAACAGGATTTTTGCCATTTAATACTCTTCAGTGTTTGACTCTTTGCATTTGAAGACTGATGATCAATATTAACTAATTAAGAAATGTAGGAATATAAATAAAATGGTGCTGGAAGACGAGGTTTTACCTTCAGTTTGATCTCAGGGAAGAAGAGAAAATAATTTGAATTATTAAGAGATAATGAAGATACTACCATTTAGACTAAATGCTTTCTCTTTTTCCCTTAACTTTAAGTCCAGCATTTGGGAAAAGTAATTTTATAGCTAAAAAAGCCATTCTCTTACCCAGTAAACTTGAGAGTGAAAGATGTTGGCAAATTGTACCTCCTGTGGGAAACAGATACAGAAGTGTTAGAAGGGCTGAAAAGATCAAAAAGAGATCTAAACTACGTCTTGGAAGAAAGATTTWTTTTTTTTTAAGTTTATTTCCTCTATGGGCAGCCTTGTCTGTGCTCTGTCATGCTTATGCTATGTGATATTTTGATGATAGGTCACATACTGTATGTTCAGTAACATGTAAGTCTGGAAGAGGAGAATTGACTGTGCCATGGTCACACTAAGCCTACACTTCCTGAAAAAACATCAATCATTTTTAAAGATGTCACAAGGCCTCCTTATCACTTTTATTAATGCAACTACTTATTCCTGAGTCAGAAATCATGCAAAATATATTATTTCCTTCTAACCAAATAACTATTCTTGGCCTTCCTTTCAGCTTGGGTAGGCTTGCAGTTAGTCTTAGTTTCTGGTGCCAGGAAATTCCCAGCCTGGATCAGTCTGTTGACCCCTAATTCAACACCTTGTCTCAAATATCAGCTRCTTCAAACACCTTTCTGATGGAGGCAATACAGGACACCTTGCTCCAAGGAAAGCTGCCTCCCGCCCACTATCCCTTACGCATTGGCCTGTGCCCTGCAGAATTATGACTTTGCTGTCACGTTGGATACAAAACACCACCAACTGACAGCATATCCTTGYGATAGACCTCCTATCCTGAGCACACTTAGCTTTTGCTCTACAAAGGGAGAGCTGCCCTTTCTCTTCTTTTTCTTCTTGCAACCCCTCCACCATTATCTTACAGAAAAGCTTGCTGCCAATTAACACTGACTGTAAACAACCAAGTCAGAGAGCATCCTTGTCCTGCAGACTCTAAGGCCAATGACAGTCATACTTACAAAGCCTGGAAGAGAGTTGTGGTCCTCCCAGTTTCACGCAAGYGATCCCACAGCACTGGGCGCACTCGGGGTGAGCAGCAGATGCACGCTGGTTATGTCCTGAGCTCTGGCCCCCCCGGATGCCCGCATGACCCTTCCCTCTCCCAAAAGCAGAGGGGTTTTGGCACTGCTCTACAGCAGCTTTGCTCCATCTCTAGATCATGACTGGGAAATATTTCCGTGCCCAGTAGCTTCAATGCAGCAGAAATATGGGGACTTTTTTGATACATGTGAAAACACAGAATAGATGAAGTTGCTCCAAGAGGCCATGGTAATTTCCCACCCATTGTACCCCAAAAGGCATTCTTCCTTTCCTTTCCTTCCCCAGAAAATATTTCTTTCTTCTTTGTTTTCCTGGCTGTGTCAGTAAATTGGACTAACAGCAATGTAAATGTAGTCTGTAGGATTTCAAGCTGCACCACAAAAATCATAACGGGTTAGAGACAGAACTTTGTACTTAAATCCCTGGTTTTTATTGTGGCACTTGAGGACCCAGATTGTTTAATTAGGTACCTTGTGTAACTGAAGAGAGGAAGTAATTGCTCATCATTAAAAATGCACACATAAGATCCACATGGATCAGATTATTACACAGCTAATAAACTTATTGAGAAAATGTATAAGAAAAATCACACAAATTAGCAGTGACCAAATTCCACAGGATCTGTGGATCAGCTCTGCACAAGAAGCAGACTGAGAAGAGTCAAAGACACTAGGACAAATGARAAGAGATTTAACCCAAAACTGGCTTTAGGCAAAGCTACAGAAAGGCAAATATACATCTAAACATTATTCCATCTACGTGTTTAGGATAGATTTTGATGCTTRCTTGGTAATATTTGTTTAAGAATGAACTAAGACATCGCTCTCTAGCTACAGCAGGTTTATATGCAATCAGTCATATGTTGCTTAATTTGCAGATCTTCCAAAAATAAGGAAAATATTATTAAAAGCTARAAGAAAATATTTTAGAATTATATTTCAATAAGCTAAGAAAAGATACCCAGGGCCAAATTAATCTCTGTTACCATCACACTGACCACAACAGAATTGCATTTGGAAAGTTTTGCATCAGCTTTGCCAGCCGTGTATCTACATCTTACAAAACTAGAAACTAATGCAACGAGCCACATTTCTGGTGCTATCTACTGTCCTGCAAGTTCATTTGCTTTCACAGCCACTCAAAAGGAAACTTTGCACTTCTGTCACTGCATAGGTCTGACCTGCCAGTTATCAGAAGAAAAGCAACGAATCTGGTGAAGGGTCTGGAGAGCAAGCCTTCTGAGGAGGGGCTGAGGGAGCTGGGGTTGTTTAGCCTGGAGAAGAGGAGAGACCTTATCGCTCTCTACAACTACCTGAAAGGAGGCTGTAGCGAGGTGGGTGTTGATCTCTTCTCCCAAGTAACAAGCGAAAGGACAATAGGAAATGGCCTCAAGTTGCGCCAGGGGAGGTTTAGATTGGATAGTAGGAAAAATTTCTTCACCAAAAGGATTGTAAAACATTGGAGCAGGCTGCCCAGGGAAGTGGTTGAGTCACCATCCCTGGAGGTATATAAAAGATGTGTAGATCCTTAGAGACATGGTTTAGTGGTGGACTTGGCAGTGCTAGGTTAATGGTTGGACTCAATCTTAAGGGTCTTTTCCAACCTAAATGAGTCTATGATTCTTACACTCAAGGAACTTGCCTCTCTGCTTCATTAATGAGTCAAGATATGAGACAGGATCTGTAACAGCCCTGATTCCATTATAAAACTGCCCTCTTGAGTCAGACCAATGGTCCATTTAGTCCAGTATTATATATCTAGCAGTGGTAAAGGAGACACCGTTTAGGGCATGGCTTCATAAGTGCACTACTTTCTGCTGTCCATTCCCTCATCCTTCCCCAGCATCCAGAACCAGGGATGTGGGTGAGTACATTCGCCCTTGTTTTTTCCAGAGTCCCTTTACGCACGTGCCTTTGTCACATCCTTTTGAACCTGCCTCCACCACCCCCTGTGGCAGTAGGCTCCCAAAGTGCTTTCCTTCTCCTGTCTTAAAACTCTCTCCAACTAGCTTCACCCAGTGTCACCTAGTTCTTGTGTTGTGGGTCTTGTGAGAACAGCGGTCCCCCGTTTCATTTATCCACCACCTTCTAGATTTCCTAAATTTAATCATAAACTTCCTCAGCCATCGCCCCACAGACTGGGGAGTCCCAGACTTTGCTGGGGCCTCACACAGGTGCAGCAACACCATGGATCTATCCCGATGTCCAAGAGCATCTGCCTTTGAATTAAACTAGTAAACTCCTTGGTTTGTGGCAAAAAGAAATGAGCAGGAATTGCCATTCACTACAGTAAACATATTCAGGATGAAACCCAGATAGAGAGTAGATAGGTGTAAGGTTGGAAAGGTAAATATTTAAGATCTCTTTGAGTCTTTGAAATATTTTTTCTAATAACATACAAAAAAATTCCTCACTCCTAATCATGGACTTGCACTAAATGTACCAGTATTGAAAGAATTTTTGTGCTCTTAGGCACAGACAAGATGGATTTTAGCTAAAACAGGTGGTTAGAGCATCTTCCACAGAAACTCTGGGAAAGCTGTGATCACAAAACCATAAGTGGGAACAGCCGCCTTCTGCAGATCCTTCGGGATTAGATTGCCTACCTGGAGCTGAGTTATGCTGTCAAAGATGATGATACTCAAATACAAGCCTTGCCCCGGGAGCAATCAAATTGTAATAAAGATCTCTCAGTCATCACCTTGTCACATTAGGCCTTTGCAATTGGGCCTAACGAGGCATTCAGAACAGCCAGGCTCCGCTACGTAATGCAATCACAGTAAAATGTAATTTATAATGGCCCTCTAACTGAAATTACTGCTTAGAAATTGTCAGTGAGATTCAAACATACAGTATAGGGATTGCAAAGTAATGAAGTCCACGGCATTTCTAAAATAAGTCACAAATGTCCTGACAGGATCTGTGGCAAGGAATAATCTAGTTTAGCTTAATGACAAACCTTAACAACATTCTCCGCATCACCCGGCTTTTCTAGAGTAAAATATTATTTTGTAAAGCAAATGAGAAACCAGCTGATATCTTTTCCCTTCCAGATTCCCTGCAAAGCCGAGTGTCTAAACCAACTGCACTCACATTTCAGAAGACATCAGCCTCCCAGGCTGAATGCTCATCTGCCAAATTTTAGCCTGAAAGATATTTGGGGGCGGGGGGAACGGTACCAAATGTAATTTCCACTGGGGGTTATAACAGAAGCACTGACAGCACAGCAACATAAATGCAACTCTATCTTCCTGGATGTTCCGTAAGACCAGCTCGCTCTCTCAATTTCTGGTTCGAAATCAGGAACTGCTGAGATATGCCGTTTCCAACTATTTCTTGTGTGACTTGCACTCGATGTAAACTCCTCCCGAGGACTCGGGGCCCCATTCCTGCAAGCTGATGCATGTGAGCCTGCACAAACTCCCATTATCTTCAGCAGGGCTTTGCGTGGGTGTAAGGGTTTGCCTGAACAGATCAGTTTGCAAAATCAAAGCCTAAGAGACTGCACTTAAGTGCATTTTCACCTCTGTCTTCTCTCCTCCCTGCAGCTGGGCCTTAGTTATCTCTCCCCCTAAGACATCCCTCCTCTTCAACTCAGTCAATCAGTCAAGGCTCATATCCCAAATTTCTCTGCAGTGGAGTTCAGACTTTCATGCTCCCCATCTTTATACTCAGAAGGCAATATGCTTCCCTCACCAGTTTTCTCTTCTCCTCATTACCAGCCACCTCTTCACCCCCATTAAAAGCTCAGTTTGCTCCCCAGCAGATCAGCTTAGGATCAGCCTCAGCTCATCATAACCTTCACTCGTGAATGAAGCCAGGCCTGAATCACAGCTGACATTTTCATGAACTAGAATAGAGCCTTGATATCTGATTCCCCAGACAAGGATTTGACTCTTCGGGGACATACGTTTATGGTCAAATTCTATTCTAGAATAAACTTTTTATGGATTTGTTTTTAAATTTAAAAAAACTTGTTTGTACTAAGCTCTGTAAAATGCATTTGTAAAGAAAAACTATCTGTAGTGTAACCAGCAAGACTGTCCTCTTAAGCCTGGTATAATAGCCTCCGCTTTGAACATTTTATTTCAAGGCCAAACTTGCAAAACTACTGACACCATGACACTGGGGATCCTTGACTCTCCATGGTTTCTGAGCCTGGTTTTCACTCCCTTTGTTGCTGTGATGGTAAGAGTCAGGCTGGTTTGTTGTCCTGATTCAAAAAACTGTTGCTGGAAACTAAATATTTAGTAGAAATTTATATTGTTAAATCTTTCATACGGGGGTTGTCTGGCCCCAGCTGTGTGATCTACTCCTCAATGAGTCAAAGTTTCACAGAAAGGATGCGGTTGGAAGGGACCTCTGGAGATCGTCTAGTCCAATCCCCCTCCTCAAAGGGGGCAAATAGAGCAGGTTGGCCAGGGTCATGCCCAGCTGGGTTTTGAATATGTCCAAGGATGAAGACTCCACAAACTCTCTGGAGAACCTATGCCAATGTTGGATCACCCTTGGAATAAAAGTTTTCATATGTTTAAATAAAATTTCCAGTATTTCAAGTTTGTGACCATTGCCTCTTGTCATTTCTCTAAGAGGAGTCTGGCATTGCCTTCTATTACTCGCCTTCATCAGGGATTATACACATTGATAATCCCACCTCAAGCCTTCTCTGCTCCCGGCTGAGCAGACCCAGACCTCTCAGCCTCTCCTCGCAGGACAGATGCTCCAGTCCCTTTATCATCTTTGCGTCCCTTCATTTGACTCACTTCAGTAAATCCATCTCTCTCATACTGGAGGGCCCAGCACTGGACCCAGCACTCCAGCTGAGCTTCACCAGTGCCAAGCAAAAGGGAAGGACCACTTCCCTTGACCATTTGCCATCACAAATAAAGCCTCTTGTCATCAGGAGCAAAGCCACATAACTGACCCTCCCTCTGATCGCAGTTCCTCACCTCTTCTCACTGAGACCCTGAAGACCCAGAGAGATGCCCMCTTGAGATGCTCACCTGAGACCCAGAGAGATGCCCCACCGGGGGCACCCCAACTCCCTTCTGTCCATCTGCTCCCCCCGGCAGCCAGTCCACATGCACCTACCACAAAAAAGGGAGTTGCTTAGTTGTACCGTACCTTGGTTCTACATAACGTCTTCCTGCACCCCAGGGAAAGGTGCACGCATTGTAACTTCTGAGACATGTAAGAGGTGTAATAAACTCAGTGGCTGATGCACTTCCAAACTGATGGTATTTAAAGTTCAGTGCAGGGGTGGGGACTCTCAACACATCCAAACCTCCCAGCTTTTGAAAAATGCTGAAGCGATTCTACCTGCAGACCCACAGGGGTAGGAATCAGCTGCATCTTGTCGTACATATTCAGATCTATTTCTCTCCGTCTTTCCACCTAACAAACCCATAAAACTAAAAAAGATATTGTAGTTTACTACAGCTTAACAAGATTGACAAATTCCGAATTTTTCCATCGTTTAATTGGTCAAAGTAGAACAAGTTATAATGCACGCTTCACCACTTTTCAGTGCTAATTTTTTTTCTTCTCCCTTCCCCTCCCAAAACAGCAACATAAATTATATGGAAAAATCTGTATTTATTTTTTTGTAATTACTTCTGGGCTGACACCAAGTTTCTAAGTGGAAGCAAATTTTTACGTCCAAGTTATAACCTCTGAAAAACAACTTATAATGAGAATGCTGACACAATTTTAAGTGGAGTGACATGAATGGCGCCAATATAATGTAGTCAAAACATGTGGGAAATAAAGTATTTTGTTCCAGAAGGATATGAAATTCCCAACTCAGAATAAACTATATGTCTGGTATTTACTGGATTCTACCAAACATAACAATTTTGCAAAACATACAAGGGCTTCAGGGAGTATAGGATTCAATCACAATTCAAAACCTCTTCATCTTGGATACATTTGACACAGAGGGATTCACAAGCCACAGGGGCTAACTTCTTTCCTTCCTCCAGAAACACAAGTGGGATTTACCCCGAGTGAAAAATGGTAACAGATAAAATAGTTCAGCAAAAGATCTGCCTAGCATTCAAAAGCCCACATAAAATCCAAAATGTTATAAAGCACTTAAAATGATGGACTGTGTAGCAACTATGCAGCATGGGAACCATAACAATATACCAAAAAGGAAGAGAATGGGAGTTTATACGTTCTTTGCAAGTCAGCAGAGAGAGTTTCAACACTGACATGAAGCAGAGCCTGAGATGAGCTATTATCATGTTATTCTTTATTAGTTGTTCAGCACTGATGTTGTATTCAGTTATTCACCAAAGAGCCCTTGTCCTAATGGATTTACAGTTGCAGGCCCTCTGCCATTTGTCCCAGCCAACTCTTAAGCCCTCTCAAACTCCTATGTCAAGATGGATAAAGAGATCTGCCAACACAAACCCAATGACTGCACGAAAAAAAACACAATGAAGAAATGATACAAGGCTAGAAATACAGAAAGAGTTAATTGCACTTTTATAAATCAGTTACTGTAGGAAATACAGAAAAAGGAAATGTTTAAGAGTGATGTGAATAGGAAGAGATGGATTAGTGAAACAATGGATTAGTCCTCTCCTGAGGACAAGAAAACTGGCGCAAAGTAGAGAGAGAACTGCAGAAGACACTTGTAGAGCTCTACCCAGCCTCTTTGATAAGGCAAAAACAGGACAGAATAGCCATGAAAAGCAAAAGGAGCAGGAGGGGATGGAAATCGAGTCTTGTACAGGACAGATAGGTATTGTGCCTCCTGGGCAAAGTGAGCAAACAGAAGTTAGGAAAAACCCAATGACTCGCATTAGTCAAAAAGAGTTGCCTTTCTGCCTTTCTTCCTTCCCGCCCTCAGCTGCACGGTCTCACCCTTGGTGCTGACACAGGCACTTGTCTGATGAGAGAGGGATCATCTTCTCCCCAAAAGAACAGTACTTGCTTGTACCTGATGGGTTATTTTTCTGCCGAATTAGCTACTTGAAGAGCAATGGAGAGAGGAATAGGACTGTATATTTTCTGCATCAGCGAGTCACTAAATTGGTTTAGCCCACTTAGATGCAGCCCTAATCTGCACACAAAAGCTCTTCGGCTTTGCTGAGGGGCTCCATGATGCAAAAGCATTTTTGCTGCCAGGGAGCTGCCTCCCTCACCTCTTTGATGAATCCATGCTTGAATGCAAGCACAACTAAACTTCAAAAGTCTTATTATTAATTCTCACTTTGTTCTTGGCTGTTCTAGCAGGTATCAATGTCTCTTTCATGAGGACTAAAATGTGGGAAATTATTAGGAAAATTCACCCTGGCATGCTGCTAGCAACATGGGTTTCACTGAGCATTTCACAAATACAAAAGCCTGGCGCCTCTTGGTACTAGTTACCAAGTTTCATATCAGAAAGCAACTTCACATCAGCGCATTTCAAGCAGGAGTGGCCAATTGGTATCTCAGCTGTTAATATTTAAAATAATGCTGACATCTAGTGGCTGCCTGCACTCATACACGTCTGGCAGGTCTTAAAGCTATATGTGTGTGTCCAGCATCATTTCCTACCCTTTGGAGGCAAGAGTCTCCAGCTGGAAGTGTCATGTCCCTTCCAGTTGTGCACTATTCAAACAAATACAATGCATCCTAGTTCTGCAGAGATCACAAATTAAATGAAAAAGGGGGGGGGGGGGAGGAGGAGAGGAAGAAAATACTATTATTCCCCCTTTGTAGATGGAAATTACCATGGGATAAAAGAAATTAGAAGCCAAATAATTAAAAGCTGGCAGAATCAAGACTGCAGCAAGCTGGAGCTGAAGAAACTAAAGAAGAGTCCAGACTCCTCCAGAAATCAGGTGCTTAAAAATCATCAGATTTTGTGACCTGGAGTGAGGCACATCGAATACTAACCCTACCCCAATTACTCCTCACTGCCAGCTAACAGCCCCCCGGGCAGCGCATGGCTGCTGGCTGGCTCGGCACCAGAGCACTGCTGCTCCTGGTCCGCCCAGGGAGGAGACTSTCTGGGTTGAAGTGTCTTAGGCGACATATATGCAAAGAGAACACACCCAGAAGAAGCAGCCGAACCAAAAATAGCCAAAGAGGAGCCTGAAACCTGGCCAGGACAAAGATTAACAGTGTCTTGTCCTGTCTTATCTGGACAGTGAGCTTTTTGTTGAGAGACCTATAAGCTACAAATCAAATAAAGATATACAAGGATGAACCTCTTTGTAAGAAAGTTCTGCAAAGACATTCACATGGACCTCATTTTGGCCCCAGACTGCAGCTCTGCCCACTTCAACTGCCAGAAAACTGGAAAAATCTAAGTAGATACATCAACAAATGAACATCACTCATGCTGGAAATTGAGTTTTGCCATTTTCTGTGACAGGAGGCACATGTTCATCTGGAAACAAGTTGGACTAGAGATACACTTCATACAGCTGTTCTTGCATTATTTTTTTCCACCAAGAAGAGTCCAAAGAGACTGTTGCTGTACTTTGCAACAGTACCTTGCCTTGTTTTAGAGCAGACTTTGGTGGAGGAAAGCTATTCTCCTTTTTCCAGGTGCCAAGGACTGCTGGAGATGACAGGTAACAAAGCAGGCAGCAAGCTCTCATAGGTGCCATTGCTGCTGCTACCAGTATCCCAGGAGGTATGCCCACTGGCACTGAGGAGCTGACAGGGGTGAAAGATAATTGAGGGAAAATTACAAAAGGTAGGACCATAGCAAGATTGCTGATCATTCAGGAAAACCTGTATGTAGTAGAGAGATGAATTCACACTTCACGTCACAAAAAATACCGTATTTCAGTACCAGAAGAACAGGTATGAGCAGAGCCCACCTCGTCAGAGGACAAGCCATGAAGCCCACATGCAGTAATCCATCTTCACAAACTTTGCAAATTTTCATATATTTTACAGCAGTAAATGCTCAGTGTTGTCTGAAATAGCGAAGTCCTGAGGCAACAGAGGCACTATGTAGCCCATGTGATCTGTGCTGGTTTTCATCTCATTGCTCTGGCAACTTTCCTACAGGCTGAAACGAAATTCTTAGCAACAGTAAACACGTATGTTATTCTAAATATCTTGAACAACGAACATTATCTTAACATATTGCCCAAAGTAGTCATACTGAGACAAAAATATATCTGCAAAACATTGGCTAATTAAGTCATCAAACGGAATTGACCCAGGAACGTTTTTCCTGAGGGCTGAAGACAACTGTTCTCCAATATCCCCAGTCCCATCATTGACACAATAAAAGGGTGTTATTTAAGACAGTGTTTTAATTTCAAGTCTCACTACTTTGAAAACAATGAGTCAAAACCCTGTCCCACCACAGCTGAAGTATTGACTGAAGGTTCATGTGTCAAGAAGTGGAAGAAAGCACTCCAACAGATGTTTCATTTCTAAGTGCTGCACGTGCCTCGGCACTACTGGCAGCCAGCAGTATAGAGTGCTCAAACAAGCCTTATTCACAACTATCTGCTGTCATAACCCAATACTCCCTCTGGGTTGACTTTACTCTTTTCACAACTGAGTCCTCCGTAAAACATGGAGGAGGCTGACCTCTAAAAGACCAAGAAATTATCTAGGAGGTTTAGAAACACTTACAGAGCGAAGGATTCCAACCCAACAATGCAGTGTTATTATAGGCCACACACATGTAGATCTCCAGTTCTTCCACAACAAATACTTGCAATGACTTTTCTRCTCTACGACATCCAAGAAATCCAAGTGCATGAGTTGAGACTTAGTACCTGATTTATTATGAGAAGTCATTGTTATGGGGTTAACTAAAAGGGTCTTATTAAACAATAAGATTAAACAATGATGAAATTACAATTAATCATTAAGCAATAATTAAGCAATAATTGAATGGTAATTAAGTAGTGATTTGACAATTGTTTAAATTATTTGAACGATGATTTAGATGGCGGTCAAACACTCTGCTACTTACTACACTTCCAATAATCAAGCTATAGCTGGAGATATATATAAAAAAATGTCACTAGCATACAATACACTTTTAGGCTGAACATATAGTGCCGCTTACCTCACTGGAGATGTCAGATGCCAGGTAAAGGGTCTCTCAGCCTCGAGAAGTCACGCTCAGAGGTGTTCGTGCTCCAGAGAGAGATTGCTGCCGTGCAGCAGAACTCAGTGGGTTTGGAGAGGCTATGGGCATTTATAGCATAAAGTGGTGGCCTCATGGTCAAACCCCTCCTTCGGTGTTTGTGTACACGTGCAGCTGTGGCGGTGTTAGTTTTGTCTAGTCGCCGCTCGGGCTCGTACTGTTATCTCCTGATAAGACATGGGCTAGACTCCTTGGTCCTTGAGAAGATGCAGCCTAGAACAGTTCCCATAGTGTGCGTGGCAGGGCTGGTATCGGTCAGGCCTGCTCCTCGGTGATGCCTGAACCGAAGCGCTGCTCGCTCAGTCAGAGTGGGGGCATCCGTCACAGTACCATTTACAAACTTGCAGTACACACATACGCTGCACGAACCTATACTGAATTATTTGCCAGCACAGAAATTGCATTTAATAGCCACTTATATAGAGATTTGTCTGAATATGTTAGAGAAAATGTAAGTTATTAAAAAGTAATTATTGAGGTTTACCCAGAAAAAAAAAAAAAACCACTCATTTTTCTGAAATATTACATTCACTGTTGAATATTTACCCACAGGTTGTCAAACTGTTTTATAGGAAGGTTTTCTTGCATAATTTTAATGTGAAAAGCAGTGACGGGAGTTACGTTATTCCACTTCTTTACACCTTCCATACCTATTGCATTCAAAAGATCCATAATGAAAAAAATACCTGCTTGGCAAGAGAACAGTATTACCTTACCTTGCACCAGGACTCCCATCCTAAATGCTGTACCGATCGATGATGCCTATGGAAGTACATTAGCAATGACTCAAGCAGAAATGTAACCAGATGCAAAATAGAACTGAAAATTATCTGAACTATATATCAATTGCAGAATTAAAAATTTCTTGACTATGTGCTTATCTCAATCCTCTTGAAGACAAAACCACGCAAAATAGAATGTTTAATTAATAAAGCTAAATATCCATCCAGATTTTACTTCAATAGAATAAATACACCAGAAACTCTGAAGTCAGTTGTGCCCTTCATTACTATAGCAGATTGCTAATACCAAGGCTTTGAGGCAATACTGACCTGAAGCAGATCAAATTCATTTCCCAAAGCACACAGCAGCCTCTTTGTCCAAGAACTTCCACACAAGAAGTAAACAGGTCTCTTCCTTCAGCCAAGGATGTGACCTCCATCTGTGGAAGGCTCCAAAGTTCTCACAAAGCTTCACAGAAATTTACCTATTCAGCTAAGATGAATGCTTCAAAGTATCAAAAGCGCAAATAAAAACACTTAAAAACTATATATTGGTATAGATTCCATTAGCTTTAAAAATTTTGTGGTGCTAAACATAGTGTTTATCTAGGCAGGTTTCTTTTAAAAAAAATCATTGCTATAACTTTTTCAAAAATATTGCATAAAAACAGGGCACATCTGATGAACTCATGTTTTAACAGAAGCAATTCCAAATTTAAGCTTAGCGGTTTTCAACAGTTTTGGGTTTAGTTTTTGCCTTCAAAATGAGAAAAATATTGTTTCTGGAACACATCCTGAAAAAGTTCAGAAAATAACTCACTTCTTTAACAGCACATTTCCCTCTCCTCACCTTTTCACATGGCATATCACAAGCTTGCAATTTTATAGTCCTGACAGACACTTCTATCTCTTTTCAACAGTTGCTCAGATTACAGAGCAAACCGTCTCAGCCAGATAACAATCTAGGAATCTTACAAAATCTATTAAGAAATGCATCCAAGCATGACCTTTGCAAGTTCATTTTCAAAAGCTGCAACTGGAACATGTTAAAAATAAGGAGTTGCAAAACTCCTTAATAATCACAGGAAAAAAATCATTTCAGTTTCCTGCAAAACAGTGCCACAAAATTAAAATACCAAGACATGAACAAATTTATAAGGGGAGAGGGGAAAATACCGAGGTAACTTATTTACAAAAAATTGTCCCCAAAACCCAAAATGTTTGTTCCTAAACATTTTAACAGATAAGCCACAAACATTTTCCACAGGTTACTACAAATTGTTTTGATAGATGAAAGGCACATTACTATGGAATAGTAACATAATAGATGCTGTGTGAAAACAAGAAGATAGTGCACTTCCCCTACACAATCTCAGAGGAGTGACTCAATGTAAATCAGGGCAACTAGTTCTCCCACTACTGAAACAGGACTACACAACATATGCCAACAAATCTCTGGAAAAAAAAAAAAAAAAAAAAAGAAAGAAAAAGATAAAAAAGTAGGGTATATGTAGGGACAAGCATACTGCAAATTAATATTGCGCAAAGGTTTCTTTGAACAGAAAGGAGGGCAGTCTTTACATCATCATAAATGCTACTCATGTCCTCGATGGCACTTTAAGAACTTTTCAGTTTACCCAAGCAACTGAGTTTTCTTTCCATTAACCAAACCATTGCAATTACAAATCCCCTTGCTTATGGCAAGCAGATATCCAGGTTATTACTATTCATCTTTACCCCAGCAACCGTCTCACTGTGGTATTTTCCAAGTTGTTAATCACTTCAGGGGAAAAAAACATTTGTCCAGTACTTTCACTGCAGACAATAATCCAAGCTAGTATGAAAAAAATTACTTCCTTTGGGAAGTATGCATGTTGGCAAGAGTAATTCAACTATTTTAAGTATACTTTATCACAATGCTAAAAAAAAATAATATGAAGACATATGACCACTAATTGGCCTGTGTTAGCAATAGCAGCCTTATCTGCCAACTATCATTAGGATCCAATCATTAAGATATTCCTTGTCTTGTGATAACGTGAGTGTAGCCAGAGATGCTTGCATTCCAAGAGATGGAAGGATGCTTCCAGTCAGCATACAAATAACAGAGAAAACACAAAGGGAGCTGCAGATCTCAGTAACGGGTGGCAAATGGAAAGCAGAGGAAACAGCAGAGCTCTGCAGAGCCATTTCACGTTGAGATAGCTAGCAAAAAGCTTCAAAGATTACATAAAATCAACACCATAAACAGACTGCAAACTCTTATTGCTATATCCCACCTAACTTTCAATTTCAAGTAGTTAATTGTTAGGGTCACATCAATCTCAAGTTTGTTCTTAATATACAATGTAATTCACTTCTCCCTAAGACATATTGTGTGATGATATTTTAGTCAATAGAACAACTCAGGTCTTTCTATTCCTAAAATGAAATCGGCTTTATTTTCAACCTGAAAATTATTCTGACACATTAGCCTATTAGTGAAAGCATAAAGCATTTAAACTTTTAAGGTGTGAAACAGTTCTTCTTCAGATAACAACACAAGTTAACAGGGTTATGTAAAATCTTACCATTTCTTTACTTCAGTAGTTTTTATCTCATTAACTTCTGCCCAAGTGAACTAATAACTAACAGTAGTCTACTAGACATGCTGGCCAAGAAGGCATAAAATGTTTTTCTTACTTAGCCTAATCAAATACACCTAGAGATTTCCAGGAACAGTCTGTTCATTCCACCAGCTTTTGCAGTTTTCCAGCAAGCTCCATTCACCTTTAGGATTGAGAGCCCACCTCCTTCCAAAGGATAATGTTTTTAAAAACTTGAGTCCTCAACCCAACCTCAGTTCCTACCTCATTTGCCATCCCATCAACGACAAGTATATGGATTCACTGAAAGTGAAAAGGAAGTACAATGGAAACCAAATTAAGCAGATCTTACAAAAAATTGTAACATTTTTGTTAAATGAAGCGCAATACCAAGGGAACAGCTGTCACTAAGTTCTCAGCCTTTACGTTATCTCTATGACTAATGGCATATCCCTCTGCTCACAAGACAGCAAGATTTAAGCTTCCCTGATAAGCCATCACTAAGCCAAGGACCATTTATTTCAGTTCTTCAGCAGGTGTCTTCACACTTTTTCGTAACAATATTGAGAGCAGGGGACATACAGGCTTGATTCACAACAGGACAAACATTGCCCATCAGATTGCTCTTCCATACGTAAGTCACCAGAGCTGCAGTCAAAGATGAATCCTATCAGTAAGTGGATGGCAGTAAATGAGAAATAGGTAGGACATGACGACCCTCCATCCCAACCTCAAACTCCATTTCATCACTTTAAGCCACAGTAATTTCTGTTTCTGTGGCTATAAATTGCTAAATTAATCAACATTACTTGAAGAAAAATCTGTTAGGTTCAAGGCTACAGTTAATTCACTCCCTACACACCAGTCACAGCAAGCATGTGAAAAACAAATATCCTTCCTAAAGAAGCCTACACTGACCTAACTGACCAATGACAATAGATAGATGGGTGAGAAGCTTTTTTGTATCTAATCTATGGTTGCATTTATTGTCAGATCAAAAAGAAACTCCACTGAAAAAGATAATCAGCCATTTTCTTAACAGTAGCGACTTGTCAGGCACTTTCCTTCTGTTTGATGTTTGAAACTGTGTTTGTATCTGTGGCTTCCATATTTACATGACACTTGTTCCTCTATCATAGTGAAAAACTTCTATCCCTCTGGGCTACACAATCAATCCCCCACCCGCAAACATGGACCAAGTATAAAATTACTATGTTTTTAGATTTCCAAATTACAACAGTCGCAAGAAACAAATAGCCGTTTCCATAACAATTTAAGAAAAAGTTTTAGTGCAGCTAAATTTCTATTAAAAATAAGACTATGTCAACAGAAGTCTTCATTTATTTCCAAGTGTTCAAATTGTTATTACACATATGCCATTTAACTAATTTTTATTTGAACATTAACGTAATTACAGTCGGAGGGCTCGTATTTCCAGTGGCCTCTCTGCAGTAGATCCCACCAGAGCAAGACATGAAACATTCCACATGGTTAACAACATGACATTTGAGTTACCAGAATTACAATCATCTTTTTTTTTGCTAACAGATCACATAAGAAATACGTAACTGGGGCATTTCCTTTAACAGAAATATCAGACTCAGTACTGCATTTGTTTAATTTCAATATGAACATCTCTACATAAGAGCAACATCGTACACAACAGTTTGATTTATCACACGTATGGTACTTTGGCAGCTCTAACTGTGATGTATTTTTCCTCCTAAGCTCCATAGTAGGTTTAATTTATAAAACATATTGCTAACATGCCCTGCATAAACATCAAGAATCAAATGCATCTTTCTTTTGCCACCTCAGTGGGAAAGGGAGCAGTGTTTTTATCTCATATTACACAGCTTTTTCATACATGCACAATTTTCTTCCATGGGCACTTCTACATGTATCCTACCTACCATTTTGTCTGCAAGAAAATAATCTTTATTAAAAAAAAAATAAAATCTTAACACATCAGTCATCTGACGTGCAATGAATTCCCTCACAATTCAACTCATCCCATTTTGAGTTCATTTGTGAAACTGACTGGTTTATTTAGTTACCTTTTTTGTAGGACATTCATGCAGATGTTAAGATTGGCTCAGGTAAAATATATGACAATTTATCATTATTGCAGGCAGAAATTTTTAAACACACAAGCAAAGTAAAATCAAGATGCCCCAAGTTTTATCAGGTAAAATGGGATAAACAGCTCCAGCAATTATCACTAAAATTCAGCAAGGCGGTTATCTGTAAGAGGAACTAACAGTTCTTGGTTAACAAATACTAATTTCTTTTAATACCTCTATCATCAGTTTCCACAAGAGAACTAATCACTATATTATAACTTTCTGATTTACTCCCCCCAAATGAATGAATTTAATTCTCCATCTTCCTGAACACACTTATATTGTATTCTGATACACAACTGCCATCCAATGACCTACTACCACAGTAATCTAAGTGAGGACAATGCTTCCTCTAATGTAATCATGCACTTCAAAGTAGCCACATGAAAGTTTTGAGGTAAAATGGGTGAAATCTGGTTGCAAAATTTCAGATTTAAAGGAAAAAAAATCATATACACATACCACAAATAAAAAACACCTAGAACCTGCCGGTAGTGATCTGAAGCTATTTATTTCATTCACTCATCTGTGAAATTTTAGCAGATATTTCATATTTATTCTATTTGGTCCAATATCCCTACATGCCTTTAAGAGTCACTCAAAAAAGAATGTTGTGCCCAAAAATGCATCTGCTACCACAAAACACCTCTTCATCCTTTCATTCACCCTCAAGCAGTTCTTAGAAACTCAGATTTCCTGAGCTAGACAAAAACAGATCTTAACTTTATTTGTAATATGTCAACAATCAGTAGGTTGAAAAGCAGGTGGAGGTATCTGACATAACATTTAAATTAAGTAATATATATTTAATTTGATGAAGTCACCCTTCCTCACCCTTCAAGACCTATTTGTATTGAATTATAAACTCTGCAGCACAGGAACAGTCTGTGTATGGCACTTCCATGCATGTCTGCAATAAAACAAATATACTAAGATATTCCAAAATTAAACAAATAGTAAATCCTGTTTGTCTATACAAAATTTTAAAAATTCATTGTTTAATATCAAATGGGAAAATTACAGCCAAACCAATTAAGTTGTACATTCACTACATAGTCYTGAAATGTCAATTTTCATGAAGTTGTTTCATCTTCTTCCTTCAGCTAACTGAATTAAGTCAGAAAATGAACTCTTCTCCAATTCCACTAACGCACATTTCTTCACAGTAGTTATTATGTGTCAGCTAACTTTGATCTTTCACTGTTGACTTCCGTACTTGCGTGCCCCTTACCTCTCCAAGTTCTACTCAAACATCATATTCTCCCTTCTTCATTCCATTGTTTGTGACACCTACCAAAGCCCTTCAACTGAGGCAGCATCCAGTCTAATAGAGCTTCCACTGGACAGAAGCCTCTCTTACTAAAATAGTACAATGGTTGACAAGCGAAGTTCGCTAGAACCATGATCCACTATGTACCAGCACTTCACTTAAGCACTAAGTATCTTCTGTACAACAGATAAAACAGCTGTGCACATGTATATCACACAAAGCAAGCCAAGTTAAGTGGTTTGGGCAGGCAGTGTGGACAGGATAGAAGCATGATAGCCAGACATTTTGGCTGAAGCAATTTTAACCCTGTTTGACTGTTTAACCTGTGTTACAGCCTAGTTTAAGAATCGTTGTTTACGCAATACTCTCAAACAACAAAACCCCTACAAAGACTTTCTATAGAATAACTAGTTAGTATGTGTTCAAGAATAAATTTAATGCAAAGCTTGAAAAGGGTACCTAACTAATAACCACATTTGGAGCTTTTAAATACTATCTTGCTCTGAGGTATATGTCTATTACTGTAAAAGTTTATGTATCACATTCTAAAATCTAGGGTCCAAGAATAAAGGCTAATTGTATTTTCTAAGTCAAGCAAGCTATAGAAAAACAGGAAGAAATAGTGTGTGGCTTGTGTTCAAGTGTTATTGTTTAGCATAACACTTCATGCAAGTAATGCAAAAAAGTCTATATGCTCAGGACTGTACATCTGAATAAATACGGTAAATTAGCAAATACAGTATTTAAAATTATCTACAAAAATGTGTTTTACCAAGTATTTACTGTTTGTATCAAGTCTTAAAGCAGAAAGCTGTCAGGGCAATACCAAAGAGTAAATTGAGACATTTTAAGAAATCTGTTCAGAAAACAAATTCATAGTAACTGTTAACTAAACTGAAACTAAAAAAAAAGACTAAAGCTATTAGGTGGCCTTATCAGTAAACACCTTCAATCAAAAGGCCATAAACAAGTATGCTTTACATATTATTTGATTTTTTATTTTACACCATGAGGTGAAAGCAACACATTTCCTTTTAGTAAAGTATACACAAATAGCCTCACTCAGAATACACTTTTAATGCACATAAAAAAAGTATTCATCTTACAAATCGTTTTGCAATCCAAATATACAATAGCTTGTAAAACAATATTTTAGAAAACAAAAGCCAATGTAAAAAGACTGCTTAACACAACTGAAACGACAGAAGTTTCTGTATGGCTCTGTCTTTACAGTTTTCTTACTGCATCATCAATATCAGAAATCTGTTCCTTCAGCTGGTTCCACTGTTCTGGATTTAAAGAAATACCTGAAATGCATTAAAAATAAACACTTAAGACAAAAAGAAAATTGTGGTGCAGGATCTTGCATAACTACTATCAAGGTTGGTTTCATACACAAAGTCTGTGTCATAACCATTAACGCTTGAGCTACTTCAACAACCACTTCAGTTACAAGGTGAAACTACTCATTAGGAACACTTCAATTTAACTTTAGACTTCAGCATATCACCAGACAAGTTTAAATTACAAAGAAAATGAGTACAGTCTAACAAATTCATTCACAAGCATTAGGCTAAACACAGGAAATGAAATAAAGCTATGGCCTTGATAGAAGGCAGCAAAAAAGCCCTAAGTAAGATGTTGGAAATCATTCATACTCCTGCTGGCTCCTAAAAGCCATACCTCTGTGAACTGAACTTCTATGCACTTTTAAAGTACCATAATTCTGGGGTTTTTTCCTCCTGTATCTTAAAGCACTGTAAATAACACATACTATAAGTAATATTTTGGAAAGACTCTATTCCACTCCCTAGCAGTCACAAACCAACATGGAAGTTATTTTTTCAAGTTCACTATAGTTTCTAGTAACGTTCAATCAATAACAATTCAGTGCCCCACAGCCCATCTCCTCGGTTCTAAATTTGTACTTCCTCAAGCTCGAGTCCAGGCACAATGTTTCCTTTCTGTTTTAGTGTCCTCATTCTTCCCCTACCACCTCTATGTCAACTCTATGCAAGTACAGACTCACAGGCCTACCTCTCATACTCTCTCCAGCCAGGCTCTTCTACTATTTACCCCCACTCTCCCCCCTCAGTGATCAGGCTTCCTTCATTGCTTTCTCCCTGTAGGTGGAGCAGGACCTGAAAACAGGTGAAACTTTGAATTCCGTTTTTGGGGCTCATCGCCTTTTTTTTCTTCTACCATCACTATCTTATCAGAGCACTACCATAATTTTGAGCAGCAAGCAGTCTGCATGGAACTACTCTAAGCAGTTTTCCACCAGTCTTCAGAGGGCAGGTTTCTTTTGAAAACAGTTTGGTCAGGTGTGCTAACCATTATTAGGGGACCAAACGTCATCAAAATGTCCCTTAACCACATACCAGATGAACTCCACACAGTTCACACCTGCTGTCTGAAGCAATCTGACACAGTAACTTAAACTGGAAATTTTTTCTCTGTTTTTTTATTACACAATCTCAACTGCTTATACTGTTTTCAGAATACCTAGATAAGCGGCTCGTAAGTGCATCAATGGAACATTAGACTCACATATCGTATCAGATTATTATTAATTTTATCCTAATAAAATTCAGACCCTTTTGCCACATTGATAAACATTTTTGTCACTTGGCCTATCCATCAAATCTCATTGTAGTTTGCCGCTCAAACTGCATATACTTTTGACTTCCACCTCAAAACATAACATGTTAAAGTCTTTAGAAGTTAGAGTAATCTTTTTTGTTAAGTAGCAAAGAATGTAGCAAACCTTATGCTGACTGTACATTAAATGCCTTCAATCTCCAGGGCAGAATGTTTCATACTTACCTCTTTCCTTGGTGCAATATGAAAACCGATTAAGAGTAGGCTTTTCTAACAGAAGCAACATGACATTAAACAAAGCACTACTACTGCAACTATGCTCGCATCCTCATCTTGCAGRTGGCAAAGTTCTGAAAATGGTTCAGTGAAGGCAAGCCATAAAAAACAGGTATGGGAGTGGCAATTAAAGGTACAATGGCTTATGCTGTGCTGCAAAGTAGAAGCACAGTACCAAAACCTGAACATCTGAGGTATTTTCACCTCAACTAAAATCTTGACATATTTTTTCCAAAACTAGTCACATTAAATGTTTTAATTATTTTAACCTAAAATTTGATAGAAATTGAAGGACATAATTCTTTTAAAGAAATTAACATCTTACCATAAATAAGTTAAATCTTCTCAGTGAATTTTGAAATAAGAAATCCAATTGTAATAAAAGATTGCATTGATTAAGTTAATCAATGTGGGAAAAAAAAAAGTATGGTTATGTTCATAACTCCCATATCAAACCTGCTTGTATTTGATACCTTGTTTTCCATAAATCATGGAGGATCCATGTCGGAAAACAGACTCAGGCCAACGAACCCACTCTGCTTTTGTTTATAATCTACAGATAAAAGTAATCGTTTATTAAAATATAAATTATAAAAAACTGAAAGTATTACTCTAAAAATATAATGTAGCAACAAAGTATAAAAATCTGATACACAAAGTTCTCCAGCAAACTGCAGATGATGTTTTAATACAAAAATACAAAAATAACATGAAGCACAACAATACCTTTTCTGCCAGGCTTCATTTCTCCTTCTTGATCCATCCAATATTCTCTAATATCAATTAAGACTTTCCCTTTAAAGTCACGAACACTGACATACCTCATTTTGCCAATCTGTCAAAAACATAATAATAAGGGTCTTTTAGGTATTTTACATACTACAGCATTCACTTTTCCCAGCAGTATCAGACTCAGACATGCAACACTGCACACTGCAGCTTATTTTAGACACCAGAGAAACAACTAGATCAAAAGCTTAATCCAGAGTAGCCAGTAGGCTAGTAAGTAATGACAACATAAATGGATGAACGACTTAAAACGAGTTGAGCATTCAATGCTCAATGCAAAAGTAGCTCTCCTAGAATAAAAATACCTATATTCTTAACATGCTTACTTCTTGCAACAGCCACTAATTTACTGTTTTCTAAATAAAATTTTGCCTCTGTTATAACCATCTTTGTTTGCAGCAGTTGTAAATAAACAGGGAAAAAGGGAGCTCTACTGCCAAATCTAAATTTTAGTCCATTCCGTATGTATGGAAAGCAAATTAGATATTCATATGAGATAAGCACAATTTCTAGAGAGGTTTTTGTTTGTTTGTTTGTTTTTTCTTTTTTTTAAATACAGTAAATACAGATGGGAATGAAAGTTAGCTACCAACTGTCCCATGCCTGCTCCCAAGTCCTCATCGYACTTCATTGGAACTATGGTCAATCTCACTGTACCAGGTGTTCCAAAAAAACTGTTCAAATCCTTTAAGTTTACCAGTGTGTCTGTCGTGGTTTAACCCCAGCCAGCAACTAAATACCACACGGCCGCTCGCTCACCCCCCAACTGCGGTAGGATGGGGGAGAGGATCGGGAGGGCACACGGAGGAAAAACCCGCGGGTTGAGATAAAAACAGTTTAATAATAGAAATAAAACAAAGTAGAACAGTGATAATAACAATGATAACAACAATAACAGAACATACAAAACAGGTGATACACAATGCAACTGCTCACCCCCACACAAACCACCCGACCCACGTGCTCCAGTTTTTAAGCTGGGCATGATGTCACATGGTATAGAATACCCCATTGGCCAGCTGGGTCAACCGCCCCGGCTGTGCTCCCCCCCAAGTCTCCCTGCACCTCGAAGGGCRGGGGAGGCTGTCGGTGCAAGCACCACCCAGCAACAACCAAAGCACCAATGGGCCATCAACATTCCTTTCATTACCAAACCCAAAACACAGCACCCCCTCCAGCTACAGGGAAGGGAGTTAACTCTGTCCCAGCCGGAACCAGGACAATGTCTCACAGTATGAAATGACTTTGGAATTCCATAATTTCTGTACCACAGTGGCTTAAATGAATTATGAGGGCGCTTTTTTTTGGGAGCGAGGGGAGGGCGCACGGGAAGGGAAGCAGTCACACTGACAACTACGTGTTACACTACACAAAGATCTTTCCAAATTTCATAAAAACTTTTTGTTCACATAAATTCAAAGTATAATGTGAATTTTAGTATCAGAGATTAGATGATAAAAACACATCAAGTACAATTCGTGCAAGAAATTCTTAGAATTCTGGATGCACTTTATGAAGGAAGAACACATACTGAAGTAAACAATTTTAAAATAAAATATTCCCTCCTGATAAAACACCAACTTTAGTTTACAACTTCCTTAGTTTATGCATCTTCCATTTTGATACAATTTAATGAGGGCCCAAACAGATCGTACTAGCATTAAGTCTGACCAGAAAGGTTGAACAACTCTCCAATGAACTAAAATTATCCACAGTTGTTTAAGTCACAAGCTGTTATTTCACATAATAGATATAAACAAGAATGCTTTATGTTTCTTTAATTTTTCTTTTTACGCAGATCATGCTAAATTAACTCTAAAATTTATTTTAAAACAATTAAGACATCTCTAGATACTGTAAGCCTACTTCAAAGCCTACTTTCCTACTTCAAAGCATCATTTAAAATGAACAAGACATTACAGTTTATAAGATAGTATTTTTGATTGATTTATTAAATACTTCCACAGTATTACAAATTTAACATTCATAAATAAGGTATGATGTCATGGTAGCTTAGTTCTTTCAGACCAAACTTGTAACCATGCCCAGGTCCGTCAGCACTGCTGGCAAAGAATATCCCAAATAGCTTACATGAACAACATTTCTTGGGTTTACCCTTTAGTGCTTCAGTGACTTTTGAGGTCACCTCTAAGAACAGCTTCAAGAGGTTTACCCTTTAGTGCTTCAGTGACTTTTGAGGTCACCTCCAGAACACCTTTTTTTTCCAGGGCTATCACAGAATATTAGTGCATTGCCAAGTAATTCCAAATTTGCTCTAAGAAATAAAATCTGATACAATATAGCAGATTACAGCTGCAAATACAGTAAAAGTGTTCAGGATTTTAATTTTAAGGATACGATCATACGTCTTAACTACAGTAAGGCGAGGGGCATTAACGCAAAGTTCATATTCACTTAATAAGTAAGTCTACCTTAAATGGAAACAGTTCCATATGAAATTGCTGAAATTAACTTAGGTTTTACATCACCATCTAGATTTCAGCTGAATGTTCACATTAAATTTTTAATGTTTAGTTGAACTCTATGCAAAAGCTGCCACTGTTAAAAGTGTCAAACAGGCTTCTAAAGTACAGTTTCAATTAACATCTAAGGTTAAAAACCTCAAGCAAAATCTAGATTTAAGTAAATTGATGTTTCTTGATGTTCAGTTACCTGCAGTTCAGGCACAGATTCATTTCTGAACAATTCTTTTTTCATGCAGCAAGTGATAGTCTCTGGGTAATTTCACTGATCTAAGACATCTTTGTACCTCTATAACCACAGCAGTGTTCCAAGGGTTGTATTGATTTATAGCAGTGTAGTTACTGCTGTTCAACCTTCATAGACAARTTCATATGCTTTTTAGTAAATATTACAGCTCCTTAGATTATATTAGTCTATTGAATTACATAAATCAGGAGACATTAAAAGCATTAATTCCAGGTTTCCATTTCTTAGAATAAAATGCACCAAGCTGTGTCTCGGTTCCTTTCACAGCTATGCAACTGACTTCCTGTATGAGTTTCAGCAACCACCTTTTTCACTGTTTTTCCTTCTTTTTTGTCTTGATTAAACAGTATACACACTGTGGAAGTAGAAACAGCAAAAAAGCACCCTTCTTTCTTAGCTGATAACTATACGTATAGCATTAGAAAGAGCACAATAAAGAGTCCTGTAAACAGTGAGATCTGCAACACAGCAAACTGATTGTGAAATGCATCGGTGACCACCCAAGTTTCAGAATTAATGTGCTAAACCTTTCCAGAGCATCATAAACTCGTACATTTATCTACTTTCAGGAGCCTATGATAGATAAAGACATTACACTGCGAAACCGAAGAACTTATTTCTCACGAGTCAAAAAGCAAATAACACCCAAACTTTTAAAAAAAAATAAAATAAAAAGGGGAGGGGAAGGAGGTGGGATAACACAGACAATCTACTTTTGAAGTAACGATTTCAGTGAAATGCATGATCATGCAATGTGGTTCCACTCTGGGTAGTCACTAATACCACATCCTGACAGCATCAACAAACCTTATCCAAATCAGGCACAGGTAGATGACAGGATTTCTCAAACTAACCAAAGCACGTGATGCAGAGCTTACATTGGCTTGAAGCCACAGACAGGAATCTAATGTATCAATACTAAACCCTTCCACATTAACATGAATAATGCTTGTCCTTAGGGCCTCTAGTAACACGTTACAAACGGAAGATAAATTTCCGCACCCCAACTGCACCCAAATCCTTTAACAAATTCCAAAGTATACTAGGCTACTTATAAAACCTAAAAAGGCCAAGACATGGAGATAAATAAAATATATTTGTCCCTTATACTGAATTAATTCCCTTCTACTTACATTTATACTATTCTTCATAACTAGTTTCAAGAATACCGTTACATCAACACTAGGCTCAAAAATAATGAAACGCAGATTATGAAAATGCTGGATCTTCTGAATACAGCAGTCACAATGAGCTCTATATTAAGGGAAGCTGTATACTTTAAGAACACAGCCTGAGGGTGTAGAACAAGCCTCTGAAGTTTCATATCCTTTGCTGTCCACACACAATATGGACACCACAGAACTTCTGATTATCCTATGAACGCTTTACAGCCTGATTTCCATCAATCGCATGTTAAGTTATACTACAAAGTGGCTTGCATATCAAAGACCATTTTACTGCCATGGGAAAGCAGAAAGGAAAGTTTCTAGTATTACTAATAGTCCTAGAAAAAACAAAACCATACCTAAAAAATTAACATGCAACTAGATCTTCTAGCATGCTCTCCTGGATAAGGGGGAGAGGGGAGAAGTATCCTCAGACCTACAGTGCTATTTCTACACTGAAACAGTTGCATCTTAGTGAACGCATCTAAGCTGATGCATGAAAAAACACAGAACGCTCCACATAACAAAATAAGCATTCTAAAAAAAACTCTGCTGTTGATTAACTAAAAGGCAGGCAGAGACTAAGACGGACTGATGTTTTAGGTCAAGGTGATATTCAAACATTTTTTCTGTATTATACTCACCACTGAAAGAATCCTGCTCTTATCAGATTAACAGGAGTCCTCTACTGTCTGTTTTTAGTAACTTTTTATTATCTTAGGTCAAAAAGGTTGAAAGAAATCGGAGCACGCAAATACTTTTGCTTTTATTTGAAAGGGTGTGAGTTTTTTTGCATTAAAAATTTTAATAGGTTTCTCCAAGGCTGGAATCTCTGAACTTATTACAAACATAGCATAAAGTTTATACACAGGTTTTTTGAATTCTAACTGAAGTTCACCTCATAAGGTGTACAAGACACTATCTCATTTTTCCTACATGGTTCAAAGCATGCCCCAGCAGAACTAAAAATACTATATTCTTCCTTCGATGGGGAAAGTGCAGGCATTGCCTTCAACTGAAGCCCTCCCTCCCAACTATACATGAAGAGGAAAGTGAGAATTGATACATTAAAAATAACTGCCCCTGTATTACAGTACCAATTAAGCAGCTCTTCTCTCTAGGAAAAAAAAAACAAAATTGCGAGATTACCTTGCAGAGCTACCGCCCAAAACCATTTCTTTTGCCTTACTCAGTGTTGAGGTCATCTTATTAGGCACCTCTCCCATACCCTTTCACAAACTTAAGAATCAAAGTCTCCTTGACTTTGAATTTAAATTCCTTTCCAGATAGTTAGTCAGAGACATTTAATAAGTCTTGATCCACACCTCTAAAACAGGTAATTCTGAACTACGTATATTCTTGTACAGCTTTCAGCACACACTGCTACCGCCTCAGCTAACCCCAAGAACTGCAATACCAGGAATTCACAAATGCCTCTTGCTGCTGAAAAATGTATATTCATCCTATCTTAAAAACAAGGACAATGTCAAAATCATAATCTTTCTGGATGTTCAGTGAGAAAAACCTGCATCATAAAACAAAGGAAGAATCAAAACTTATCCCAAGACACTGTCTTATAACACAGGAGCCAAGTTGCCCTTGACCTAGTTAAATAGGAATGAAGAGTCAATACTTTGTTTTCCAAGTACCTTTCTTTCAAGAGTCATGACTAAAAAACATTTCCATGTAGAGACAGTCCTGATCTAATATTTACAGTATACTCACGGTAAGTGCTGTATTCACTGACAAAATGACTACCCAGAGTTACCATGGGCAAAGACATGAGGATTAGATTAATTGCTACAACTCAGATTCTTTTACTCTGCTGAAACTTGACAACGGTTTTTCTGAGCATCTCATCTGCACGCTAGCATCGTAATCCCCTTTGGCAAAGGCTTCAGGAGACTAAGCACTGTGCTGTCAGGATACTCAGATCATCTCAAAATTTATACTGAATACAATGTAACATGTTACCTTAACCAGGCTCTAAGAGTCATCAATTTTACCTGAAACATATTCTCATCTCTGTTACTGCTTTGCTTAGAAGAAGCTGCACCTTTTGAACTTTCACCAGTCTTTTGTTTCTTTATGGGCTTTTCTGGAGCTGCTTGCTTTTTCCGCTTTGCCTTGGAACAAGAATAAAAAAGAGAAAAGCATGAACCACAACTCATTCTGTAAGTTACAGAAAAGTTTACATTAGAGGTCACAAACTACTACTATGCAATGCACATCATCACCTTCCTGCTGTGGTGGAAGGTGATAAGGAATCCAATACTGTACATTAGACTGGAATTTAAAAAAAAAGAATCTTAAAATGAGCCTAATTCTGTTCCCAGTGAAGTTTACCATAATACTTTGGCTTTAAAGAGAACCCTACTCTTTCCGCACAGTAATACTGTCGGTTCAGTAGTTTTAATAAAAAATTTAAAGTCTGATGGGAGTTTCAACTTCCTTTCCACTGAGTGCACCACAAAATGCAGGACAGCTTACAATCTTCTAAAAAAGAAAAAAAAATAGATGAGATAATGAAAAAAGGATCTGGAAATCACCTCCATTGGAGTAATTTTTTTTTAAATCAGCATCCAATCTCTGTCCATAGCATGATAAATTTAACATGGTTTTAAAACATTCAGAAAATATCACCTGCAAATCAGGTGCTACGCAGGTGCTACGAAGTTACTATTTCTACTAATGGTTATATAGTAACCATGCCTGCCCCAAAAAGAGAGTAATACAAAGATACCAAAAACTAGTCTCACCTGCTAGAATCATATTGGGGATAACCTCTTTTAAAGACAAACAGTTCCAATAAATATAGGAGGTTATAATAGAAAAAAAAAAAAAAAAAACAAACAAACAAAAAACACACCACACCTTACTGTCCACAAAAGCA